>JAGKTI010016712.1:3026-19172 GCA_018397915.1 Birgus latro
AAAAAAAAAAAAAAAAAAAAAAAAAAAAAAAAAAAAATCATAATTCAAATGTTGTAAATAAACCTTTATTAACAGAGCTGCACCAAAAGAATAACCGAGATTTTAGATCTCATTTTCTCAAAACTTACTTTCGGTGTCTTTTCCCCTTCAATGCTAAACGCCTCATATGCCTGACCTTATCAATCCAATGATGTCTTTTTCATTTCATTATTCACATCTTCAGCTGATCTTATTCACTTTTGGGGAGATCTCTTGTTGTGAAGGAGTTAGTGAAGCTAGGTGTTGCCCCTTGAGTTCAAAAAGTGTTTCCTAAGATGAATAAACTTGTCTGGAGATAATATGATGAAAACAGAATATATGAAATTGGACTGAAGAGATTAAATCCTTAAACTGTGAAGGTATGCAGATCAGTTTTCAGTGTTGCCTTGGTACCCTCTTCTGTCATCCAGCTGCCCCTCTCACCATACCATGCAACACATCCCACACATCCAAATTCTTCTACACCCTGAGGAAAGGTTAATGAATTAATATAAGGTGAAGTTAAAGGTCAGATACTTAAACCTTTAACTGAGAAATGGTTTGCAACTCTGCTTTCCATGCTGTCTTGGTGACCTCTCTTATGTCACTCACCTGCCCTCCCACGACACCATACACAACATTCCACACACCCAGGCTCTTATACAGCAACAAAATATGGAAGTCAATGTAAGATGAAAACCGTAGCCATATGCTGTTTATGGAAATGAATTATCTGAAAGGAGCACATACAGTTGCAGTAAGGAGGGAAGGTTGCAGGCATATTTAGGACTGAGATAAAGAATGGAGAATTGGGCAAGAAAGTAAAGATGTTGAATGACAGCACTGTGATCCCCTTTTCAATGTACAGAAATGAGGCTTGAACTTTGTCTGAAGGATAGAAAATAAGAAAGGAAGGAGTGAAAATGGCCTGAGAAAAACACATGGAGTCATGTAGAGACAGACAATGAAGAAGTTAGGGAGCATTGTGGTACTGATGTAATTTGCTATACAATGTTAGAAGCATCTTGAGATGACTTGGCCACATGGAGAGAATGGAAAGCATGAGACTGCTAAGACTCTGAATATGAATGAGGTGGAGAGGGAGAGGCAGTAGCCAGCTGCCCTCTTGCATCTCACATATTCAAGCTGTTGTATAACCTGAAAATAGGGACATCAATAAATCACCATCATCACCCTGACCCATTTTTAACCTCCTGACTTATTTTTCACAGCTTGGTAGCCATGAAACCACTAATGTTTCATTGCTAACTATAAATTTCATTTACAAGTTTCCTCAAATTTACAGTACTAGACCTCTGCTTAGTCTCTAGTACACCACTGTTCAGTATCAAGGCTTTAATAACACCTCCCACTTTTGTTTCCTGTATAGCTCTACTTTCCAGACTACTTTCTCTCCATATGCAATAATCCTGGAAGAGGTGGTCACATTTGAGTCATCTCTGTGTCAATCTGTCCTCTGCAATCAAGCTGCCCTTTTTCCATCTTACACCAGTCACTCATATACCTTTCCACCACATCCTTCCATTTCATTCTTGATCTCCACTCCCTCTCTCTGCTTACATAATACTTGTGCACACTTTCCTAGTCAGTCCTTCACTCTCCATTCTTTCCACATGACCTAACCATCTCAAGGTACTTCTAATGCTTTCCGACATCCATGTCAACACCAAAGCACTCCTCAATTTCGTCATTTGTCTATCTGTTTCTCCAGATGCTCCTCTCAAATAAATCTTTTTCTCCACTCCCTTCACTCTTTGACTTGTGACATTTCAAACTTACTCAGCCATATTAATCCAGATGCTAGGCACCTGAGAGGCCTGATCATTCTCTGCAACCCTTTGCTTCTTTCTTGGTGGTGGTTTTTCCTGGTCATGTTGGGTCACCAGCACCTGCCTCTCTAACGCCAGGATACCAAGGGACTCCAGCCGGCTACTAATGCAAACTGGAAGGTGAAGTGATTATGTGGAGAGGTTGGTCAAAAATATAGTTGCTACTCTACTTATAAACTTTTGGATATAAAGACTATATGGAGATGCAGTTACTGAGTTTATGCAAGCAAGGTGGAGAAGGGAAGGGAGGGAGACTAGGAATGGGGTGAGGAAATATGTAAGGGAGGGGGTGCAAGTTGGAGAGAGGGCAGCCAGGTGGCAAAGGGCAAGGTGACATTGAGGTGATAAATCTGTGACCAACCTTTGCAGAGTTAAGGCATCTGGCAATGGACAGATATATATACAGTACATTTACTGAGTTACTTTTTCATCCATCCAACCATCATCCAATCCTATCTCGCCCCATGAGGAGCATAGGAGCCAGGGGCTAGGCAAGTTGGTCCTGACATTTAAGATGAAAGTGACCAGCCTCACTAATCCTTGAGTGGCATTACATGAGCAATAAACCCCAACTACATCCTGGATATAAACCTACACTGGCTCAATCCGATCAGAGCACCTTAGTTATCCACTAAACTACCAGGTGCCATAATTTGGTTATATGGTTACCACCCAGCATAGTAAGTGGTTTCCTGGTGTACAGGAAACCATTTTGCTTGTCACTCAGTGTAGAGTCATCCATTGGCAAAAGGAAGAGGAAAGCATGAAGGAAAGAAAGACAGAGGAGGGAGTTTAAAGTCACTTGTAGGCAGAAGGAAAAGGAAAGAATGAAGGAAAGAAAGACAGAAGAGGAAGGAAGGAAGAGAGGAAAGGGCAGACACCCAGAGCAGCAATGCAAAGAGTGAGTGGATGGTGAGTGCCTCCACACAACACTTTTTCAATGACATTTTAAAAATTCTGTAGATCAAAGTAATAAAGTCTCAAAAATTTACATAATTTGTATGAAGAAACTGGGATAACAAAAGTGTTTCAGTTTCTATTTGTGTTCACAATTTTCACCAATGATTTGTAGTGAAAATTATTTGAATGTATTTGGTCTCAGGTATACATGAATTTTGACTTATGAACATTTTGAGTTATGAACCTACTCTCAAAACCAATTAAGTTTGTAAACAGGGGAGCAACTGTACTTCAATGGATATATATATATATATATATATATAACAAATATATATAATAATAATAAATAAATGATGGTAAGCTGGAAAGGTTAGTTAAAACACTGCAATGGCAATATTTTCAGTGCTGGAAAATCATCACCACCATCACTTGCTTATCCAGCCCAGGATGCCATGGGAGTGAATGTTACCATGAAAGCTGGAAGGTGTTGCAATCAAGTGTTACTCCATTTAATACAGTACAGACTTTCTGAACTGGAGGGGTTAGATAAACCAGTAATTAACCTCTCATTTGGTAGCAGCAAAAATAACCTATGTCAATGAATAAATCACGATGCTGAAGGTGTTATTCCTTTCTGCAGGTTAACTGTTTCATTCATATTTTATGCTGAGTGCTTCAGGGACTAACAGCAATATTATCTATAGCCAAGTGTAATGCTGTCCTTAGCCCCTAAACCATGGGGATGTCTATTTCATTTTATTCTTGCTATCTGTTGACAATTTATTCAGTGCAGGAGAGACTAATCAAACTGGGGAGTTCAGATGCAGCCTTAATTAATCCCTACGTACGAGACCTTTTCTAGGCTGAATAAAATCATCCTTTTCAGAGTCTATCCTCAGCAGGAATACAATGAAAAGGATATCTCCTGGCTCAGTGTATTAAAAAACATCCCGAGTCCTTTCCCTACCAGCAGTGAGTGGGTCTGGGCTAAGGGGAATATCATGATCTATAGCAAGGTGTAGTGCCATCCTTAACACCTCCGGTCGACACTGGTGACTGTGGATGAGTATGCCGTCAACACCTGCTTTCAGTCTGTCCTGCCAAGCATCACTATCTATCATTATGGTGTCCGCTGCATTAACCACACCTGACACCACACCCTCCAGCACCAACCGCGCCACGCTGCCCTCACGCTGCAACAAGGGTTTGATAAATTAGTTGCTGTAGCAGCTATTACTACAGTCCAATGATTACTTGAATGTGAACCTAGTGGACTCTAAAAAATGGCCACTTTGGCTAGTCACTTCCAGAGAACAATTGTTGAGGCTATGTTGAAGGATTGTCTGTGTTGTGGTAGTGAGGTGTAAGTATGTCGTGGTGAGCAGCTAATGTAACACACCTGTCATCCCAGCCTCCAACACCAATTGTGCCTTACTGTCCTCACACTGACATTGGAGTTTGTAAAGTTTGTGGAAGGACTGGATACATTGAGTGAATGCTCAAATTGGCATACAATCTACCTAACTGTTGAAGTAAGTCAGTTTTAAATTTACAAAGGGGTTCTGGTTGTTGTTGCTTTGGTGGCCTCCCAGGCTCATCTGAAATGTGAACATGCTGGACTACAAGCTTATGCTGCCTTTTTACTAAAGCCACCATCCTCCTTTTGGGAGATAAGGAAGTAACTTAGGGACATTTAAATAGTCAGGCTGTTGAACTAACTGGTTATATTAGTGCCATGACATGAAGGCATCCCTCTCCAGTATACAAAGCTACCATCAACCACAGCAGGTACTACCAGGAGAGTAAAGTGTGGCTACAAGTTTGATAAGAAGCCATACAATCATCACTTTTTGGCAGGACAATCAGCCATAAGTAAACTGAGTACAAATCCATGCGAGACACTCACATTATCATGTTTTAATATAAGAATCTGAGATTTCTTTTTGATGATATATTCAACCTGAACTGTGTGCTTATACAGTAGACCCTGGCTACACAAACCTTGATTTAATGGATTTCAGATTTAACGAACACCTTTGAGCCTACCAAACTTTTGTCGATCATACTGAACAATGGCTGTTCAATGGGGTGCATCACACGGTTCTTCCAAACTGTATCCTACCCATTTTAATCAAGTCCCTCCCCAAGCAGCCAGCGATCCTAGCATCCCTAACCTTTTTGATTCTGATGACCCCAGTGACTGCTCTGACTTCGAGGGATTCATGAGAGAGGCAGAAAAAACACAGCAAGATGTGGAAATATCTGCTGACAGTGATAGTGATGACGTAGGCCCCGCGGGGCCACAGTAGCCGCACCCAAGGCTCGCCCCGCCACCAGTCCCGTACACCACGCCAGTCTTCACATCAGTGTAAATGCATTTTTTTTTTTAAATGTTTCTTATCTATGATGTTTTCTTATTAATATTACTGTATAGTACATAAGTTCATGTTTGTTTCATTTATCATCATAAAATTAAGAGGTAGAGCCGAGAGAAAGAGTGGGAAAAAGTGCTTACCTTGGAGTGATGTCGACCAATTTGCCTTTATTTCATATATTTAACTGTTTCAATTTTGCGAATTTTGATTTTGCGAGGGTTTTTGTCTACCATATTCTTGCAAAATTGGAGGAAGGACTGTACACTCCAGTCCCATCCTACCTCTCAACTTTTCTCAACTCTTCCATCGTAAACCTAGTCCCCCAGGCCTCACACTCAAGGATGCACTACACATCCACCTGATCACTGTCATTTCTGCACGTCTGAGCCTGCAAATAACCTCTTCCTTTTCTGCCCAGGTCTCACTGCCATACAGCATTACACTTCTAAAACATATGGTGTCTGACGAACTTGCTAGAGGAAGCACTTGCGTAACATATGGTGATGCTGATGATGGTAAAAATGACAATAATGATAATGGAGATATGACAATAAGGACAATACTGATGATGGTGATGATGACTACTGGTAATAATGATGATGACACTAATGAGGGCAAAGGGGAAGGTAGTGGCTGGGTAGTAGAGATTGCCTGCTGTTTAAATCTACATGAGTTCGATCCCTGGCTGGGGTAGGGAACAGTTTGATGAAATGAATTTCATAAAAAGGCTTTATTTACCTTTCAAAAGACCAGCCAACATGACATAAAAACACCCCTTTCAATACCACTGCACCAATCCTGAGTGACAGCCCCAGCTCGTATTCAATATGGACGGTGGTTATTAATGCTGATGTGACGTGTACAGTCGAGCTCATAAATAATCATCTATCCTGCTGTGCCCCATGCTGGCTCCTTTATGTATGGCAAGTCACAGTGGAGTAGGAGGGGCTGAGAGGGAGAGGCCAGATAGAGAAGGGAAGGTGGGTGGGGGGGACGAGCAATGGTGCGAGGGGGAAGGGAGGGAGCGGAGGGAGGGTAGGTAGGGGAGGGAGAATGAAATGCAAGGTGGTGGTCACATTATTTGTCTATTTCCTTTCATTTAGGGCATGATATATAGAAGTTACTATTTGGTAGATAACGCTGCATTACACCTTGTATAGCAGAATCAGATAACAAGCTTTAGATAGGTGGTGATATCAAGGGCTGGCTCATGAGAGAAATATACTGACATGACAGATCAAACATTAGTGCAGAGCCAGAAGTTTCCAGCACAACACACTATTTATTGCCTTGTCCACCAATTTGTAACTAGTTGTTTTTAGTCGGAGGAAAATATCATTCCGAGGTTATGAGAGGGTGTCGGGGTTGTTGGATGGCCATACCGGCATGGAGACCAAGCAACAGATTATGAGAGATATCATTATTATATCCACCCATGTGGACAGACATCAAATTTACTTACCTTCTATGCACAATTATTTTAAATGGCCTTTTCATATAGAGATGCCACAAAATGGTTGACATGATAGTGACTGTATAGAGGGAGTGTATACTTTCTGACCACCACTTGGTGGTGGCCAGAATCTGAATCCAAACAAGATGGAGGAAGAGAAGAAGGGAAGGACAGGAGGAAGTATTTCTTACAAGGAGAGTAGAAAAGTTACAAGAGGATTGAATAAAGGCTGAATATAAAAGGGAAGTGGAGGAGCAATTGGGTAAACATAAATTGGAGTAGATGGGGGACGTGCAGATGGGGAACGTGGAAGGTGTGTGCAAGATATTCGCAGTAGAAATCTGTGCAGCATGCGAGGTGGTGTGTGGGGTGAAGAGAAGATGAAAGGGGGTTCAGGGAACAGCATGGTGGACAGAAGAGGTGAGAGAGGCTGTGGCACAAAAGAAGAAAGCATATAATGAATGGATGAGGAACAGGGGCGTTGAAGAAGCTGAGAGACGGACGAGAGAGTTATATGTAGAGAGGAGGAGAGAGGTAAAAAAATAAGTAAGAGAGAGTAAGAAGAGAGTGGATGAGGAATTTGGGAGGAATTTGAGTGCATAGTGGAGGGAATGTAAGAAAATGTTCTGGAAGGAGGTAATGAGAGCTAGACAGGGTGCCAATGAAGTCAGTGGGGGTGTGAAAGATGAAAAGGGTAGATTACTAGTGGAGAAGGGAGAAAAAGTAAACAGATGAAGAGAACAATTTAATGAACTGTTGAACATAGTGAATGAAAGTAATGCAAGTACAGAGATAGCCCGATCATCCGGGCTATATGGTGTGAAGGGGTGACTAAATAGTCCGAAATCACGATTAATCCGGCAGAAACAAAAAAACAAGTACTGTTAGACTGATTTATTTACCGGCAAATGTACACTTAACGTAGCAGAAAGACCTTACCAAATCTTTGCATATGCATCCTGCTTGTTTCTGTATTTTTCTAGTTTCAGTTTGGTAAATTTCTTTATCTTGCTGAAAAATTTCCTCTCTGTTATTATCGTCACGTTCCTGAAGCTGTACAGTCGCGTTCGTGACTCCTGATACACATGTAGTTGTCTTGTCTGCTGTTGTGTCCACCGTTGGTAGGATGTTGAACTATTTCACTTGCTAACCGACCAAATTATGTTCAGTGTATCAGGCAGTAAGCACAAAAGTTCCATATTCCAAAAGCACTGAGCACTGCAATAGACAACAAAAACATCTGTGTATCGGGACTCATGAACGTGACTGTACCTACGATTTTTTACAGCGCAGTGGAAGAAACTCAACATATTCAAGTGTGGATTTCATTTCCCAACTTCCAAACTGGAGATTAAGTTAGGTTAAATTATTAGGTGCAGTTAAGCTAAGTTAGGCCAGGTTTGGTTAAACAATGAGATCAGAACAGTATCTTCCGCCATTACGTTAACTAACAACAAGAGTTGCACACCAGCACAACAGCTAAAAACAAAGGGGAAACAGATTTAACAAAAAATGTTTATTTGCCAACACGGAAATAATCAGAAAAGCATAACAGAATATCAGGATGAAATGATTTGGTAAGGTGCTTTTACCGCTTACATTAAAGCATATGTTTAGCCCCCTCAGTGGCAGTGAGTTCATAAATTTGCATGCTCCTGTGGCTGGCCTTGGAACCATTTTTTCTAAGTTCTAAAATCAGTTTCTTTTTCTTACAGATGTGGTAAGACTCATCTGGTGCCTTTTAATTTTTTTTTGTCCCTAAACCCATCTTCTGATTTGCTATGAATCGTGAAAGAATAAAATTAGGGCCCAAGTTACATTAGCATTAAAACATATTGACGAAAACATCTGGGATGAAGTGATCACCTGGCTGTTTGGGATGGTACAGCAGGTTTGCATAACCACACCAGTGACCTTCGTTCCCTTCCCATAAGGGTTCGCAGAATTTATAGCTCCCTAACTCAACGACACTGACACCAGTGCAGTAATGCATTGTTCAAGGATGGCAGCAATGAAAGGGTTAATGGAAATACATAATTATTTGTATCAATACTGTCTCAAACATACACATAAGAATGAACGAAGAATGAGCAGTAAATGTACACTCAGCTGCAAAGAGCAGAAATAACCATATGCTCTGTCGGTCCGAAATGTGTTGGGAACCACGACATTGAACAAAAAATGTGGGATGCTAACTTACGAGAGGACGTGAGACGAAAGTTTTTTTCTCTCTCTCTGACTAGTAAACATTTTTGCTCCACTTCGTCCCCTAAAATTGTGAAACCTATAAATTTTCGTGTAAGCATACAGCCTAATGACCTTGCCAAGTCAATTTATATTCCTCTAGTTTGTTTTCTGTATTTTTCTGCCTATTTTGAGGGTGGTAAATTACCTTTCTCTCGCAGAAAGATTTCCTCTCTTATTATCATAATGTTCCTTAAGCCTCACCTACTATTGTTTTCGGCATAATGGAAGAAACTTACTCAAAATTAAGGGGCATGTTACATTACCATTTAAACATATCAGCGAAAACATCTGAGAGGAAGTGACCGCCTGGCTGCTTGCGACAGCAGTGTAGGGTCGTGTAAACATATCAGGGACCTTCGATCCCTTCCCATAATTGCTCGTTAACTCACCGCCACTGACACCAGTACAGTAAAGCATCATTCAAGGCCGACATCTATGAATGGGTTAATGGAATACATTATTGTTTGCATCAATACTCTCTCTTTCACACACACACACTTAAGAATGAACAAAAGAATGAACATAATGTACACTTAACTGAAAGAGACAGAAATAAGTATATGCTCTGCCAGTCTGAAATGGGAAGCGCAATATCTAACGAAGAATGTGAAACTGAATGCTAACTTGAGAGAACACGTGAGATGGTAGAGTAATTTTTTTCTGATTAGCAAATATTTCTGTTCCATTTCGTCCCCTAAAATTGTGAAACCCATAAATTTTCGTCTAAGCATACAGCCTAAAGACTTTACCAGTTCAATTCATATTCCTCTAGTTTGTTTTCTGTATTATTCTACTTTGAATTTGGTAATAATTACCTTCTCTTGCTGAAAGATTTCCTCCTATATCATCATCAAGTTCTTTACGCCGTACCTACGACAGTTTCGGCATAATGGAAGAAACTTATTCAACATAGTAAGAAGTGGATTTCAATTAGAAGTGGATTTCGTTTCCCAATTCTCCAACTGGAGCCCAGGTTAGGATAGGTTAAATTATTAGGTAGTTAAGCAAGGTTAGGTTATCACTCACCTAACAAAACTCCACTCTGCCATCCATGTGACCAAGTTGTGAGCAGGAGGTGTGGGTGGGGGGTCAGACTCACGCTTGTTTACCCGTGGCTCGCTCGCTAGCAACCGGATGCTTCATGTTTAAACCAGAGCTATCATACGAATAATTCTATGTATTACTGTACCACTGAACCATTCAGTCACAGCCCGGATATACCGAAGACTGGATAATCCGAGCCTGGATAATCGAGCTTTCACTGTATAAGTGGCTGGGAAATGGCGGGGAGAAGGAGGGTTGTGAGAAGAGAGGAAGAAATCAGTAGGATGGAAGTGGTGGAAGCAATGAAGAAAGTGAAAATGGGGAAAGCCCCAGGAATTGATGGAGTGTGTGGTGAAATGCTGAAGCATGGGGGAGAGATCGTAATAGAATGGATGTGGAAGGTGTGCAGATTGGCGTGGGAGGAGGGTAGAGTCCCGGAGGATTGGAAGTCAGGTATAATTATTCCTCTGTACAAAGGAAAAGGGGAAAAAGCAGTGTGTGGTAATCATAGGGGCATTTGCCTTCTCAGTGTAATAGGAAAAGTATATGGTAGGATACTTATTAAAAGAGTTAGGGAAATAACAGAGGAATTAGTTGGAGAAGAACACGGAGGTTTTAGGAAGGGAAGAGGTTGTGTAGACCAGATATTCATTCTTAGATCCTTAGTGGAAAAGTTTCTAGAGAAGGGAAAGAAGTTGCATGCAGCCTTCATGGATCTGGAGAAAGCATATGACAGGGTGGATAGACAAGGATTGTGGAAAGTATTAATAATATATGGAGTGGATGGGAAGTTGTTGAAGGCAGTGAAGAGTATGTATGAGGGTGCTAAGGCTGCAGTGCATGTGGATGGCAAACTGAGTGAATCTTTTCATTTGAAGGTTGGATTGAAACAAGGATGTGTCATATCTCCATGGCTGTTCAATCTGTACATGCATGGGGTTATAAAAGAGATACAAGGTCGGGCAGTGGATGTTGGAGCGGCCCTAGTGCGAGAGGGCAGTGTGTGGAAACTCCCTGTGCTGTTGTTTGCAGATGATACCGTGTTGCTGAGCGAAGACGAAGGGGAGCTGCACGGCTTGGTAGATGAGTTTGGGAGAGTGTGTAAGAAATGGAATCTAGAGGTGAATGTAGGGAAGAGTAAAGAAATGGTCTTCGAGAGAAGTGAAGCCAGTGAATGTACAGTGAGACTGGATGGGGAGGATATGGAGAACATGAGTGCATTTAAGTACTTGGGTAGTGTGATGAGTAAGGATGGAAGTCTGGAGGGTGAAGTGCTTGAAAGGGTGCAGCAGGGAAGGAAGGTTGCTGGTTCGTTGAAAGCAGTGATAAGAAACAGGGAGGTGAGCACGGAAGTGAAAAAGTTGTTACATGACAGTATTGTGATACCAACTCAATATGGAAGTGAAGCTTGGACCCTGTTGGAAGGACAGAAATCAAGAGCGAGAGCAGTGGAAATGAGTTATTTGAGAGGAGCATGTGGAGTCATATGGAGAGACAGACTAACAAATGAGGAAGTGAAGGAGCGTTGTGGTGTGGTCGTGGATGTGATAGGAAGCGTTAGGAGAAACACGTTAAGGTGGTTTGGGCATGTGGAGAGGATGGAGAGTGAAAGACTGATGAGGAGAGTGTATGTGAGTGAGGTGGAGGCCGAGGATGAGAGGGAGGGATTGAGTGGAGAGGTACATGAGAGAGGGAGGTGTGAGTTGCGAGCGGGGTAGTGAAATGATGGGGGATAGAGCGAAATGGAGGCGATTTGTTTGTGGCCACCCCGTGCGGGATTGAGGCGTCTGGCAATAGATAGATAGATAGATTACTTAGGCCAAAGGTTCACATCAACATCAAAAATCATCCTTTTCTTGCGATCAAGTGTTGGTTCTGGTAACACCTTCAGCATGTCCTCTTTGTCTATGTCACTGCTGTCATAAACCATTGGGTATACAAATGTGTGAGGTGTACCCTGAATGTGTTCGAAAAACCTGACATCTATTTCTGGTTTTACCCTAAAAGTGGTAGCAATATAATGCCTGTATCTGTTTTTCCTATCAAAGGGAACCCTCACAACTACCCAATTTGAGGGAACAACTTTATCCCCAATAGTCTGGGTGGTGATGACTGTCTGGAATTTATTTGGCTTAAGTAATTTGTCTGTCCAAAGTTAGGAATTTTTTCTGAAAAATACAGACATATTCATTAAAACAGTCATAGCAAGATTATGCATGTGTACATTTTAAAATAGTTTACTGCCCAGTACTTACAACACTTTTCCATATACAATCGCATTAATCACGTTCTTACAACTGAAACTGTTTGTTCTGTGTGAACAAAGTTTAGCAGGGTTAAAATATGCCATTTTTTTTTCCATTTGATTCATAAATTTTTTTCACCCACATAGGCAGGATGCGGGTGGGGAAGGTGGCAGGTGTGTCTGGGTTGACTGCTGAAATGTTGAAGGCCTCAGGAGATACTGGGGTGAGGTTAGTCACTGACCTGATAAATATGATTATATATGAGTGTGTTGTCCCAGATGTTTGGCTGAAGAGTGTAATTGTAAATGTGTACAAAGGGAAGGGTGATGCCCTGGAAAGGGGAAATTACAGAGGTATAAAGCTCTTAGATCAGATAATGAAAGTAATGGAGAGAGTTCTAGAAGGTATGATTAGAGAAAGAGTGAATATCGATGAGATGCAGTTTGGGTTTATGCCAGGCAGGGGGACCACTGATGCCATATTCATTGTTCAACAGCTTCAGGAAAAATATATTGGAAAGAAAAGAGAATTGTATTTTGTTTTTGTTGATTTGGAAAAGGCCTTTGACACAGTCCCTAGAGAAGTGGTGAGGTGGGCAATGAGAAAGCTAGGGTTGGAAGAGTGGCTGGTTAGGGTGGTTATGGCCATGTACTTGGGTGCTCGCACCCAGGTAAGAGTGAATGGAGTTTTGAGTGATAAGTTTTCCGTGAATGTTGGTGTGCATCAGGGGTCAGTTTTGAGTCCCCTGTTGTTTATCATGGTGCTTGAAGCCCTCTCACGTGACTTCAGAGATGGACTCCCATGGGAGATGTTGTATGCTGATGATTTGGTGTTGATTGCAGTGAATGAAAAGGAGGCGGAGGAAAGATTTAAGAAGTGGAGAGATGGTATGGGGTACAAGGGCTTAAGGGTAAATGCAGATAAAACAAAAGTGATGATATCTAGGGTTGGTGGCAGTACAATCAGAGGAGAGGGAGAGTGGCCATGTGCAGTTTGCCACAAGGGTGTGGGAAGTAATTCCATCTTGTGCAGTGTTTGTGATAAATGGGTGCACAAGAGATGTAGTGGTACTAGAGGTAGACTGAGAGATGATGCTGATTTCAAGTGTGCGGCGTGTCGGGGAGAGCAGGTGGAGATTGTTAGGCGTGAGAGGGTTGAACTTGCAGGTGAGTCTCTTGAGTGTGTGGAGGGGTTTTGTTATTTGGGAGACATGTTATGTGCCGGAGGTGAGGCTGGAGTTAGCTCAGTTGCTAGGGTGAAAAGTGGTTGGAAGGAGTTCAGGGAGCTGTTGCCTCCCCCGACATTGAGAGGACTCTCCTTATGTGCTAAGGGGTCTTTGTATGCAGCATGTGTTAGGAGTGTGATGCTGTATGGTAGTGAGACCTGGGCAGTAAAGGAAGAGGATATTCGCACGTTTAAACGTACAGAAATAACAATGATTAGGTGGATGTGCAGTGCGTCTCTGTGTGCAAGGCCTGGGGGGGCTGAGTTTACGATGGAAGAGTTGAGAGGTAGGATGGGACTGAAGTGTATTGGAATTGTGATGAGGAGAGGTAGGCTGAGGTGGTTTGGACATGTGGAGAGGATGGGGGATGATAATTGGGTAAAGAGGATGAGAAGTGTTAATATTGGGGGAGGGGTTGGGAGGGGTAGACCGAGAAAGACATGGGACGAGGTCATTAAGTGTGACTTAAGGGTTAATGGACTGAACAGGGAGGCTGCCAGGGATCGACCAGCATGGAGAGCCGCCATTAGGTGACCAAGGCCGACGCATGCAAGCATGTTGGAGCCTTTAAAAACGAAACGAAACGAAACAATGTTCAAGCTAGTCTAATAGGACTTATACATAATAATCTTTGAAGATTACCCTACCTACCCATATCATTATTATTTGCAAATATCGCACTCTCTTCCAATAAACTTGAATTACTACATTTTTTCACACAATGTCCGAAGTTTGGGCGCTGTCCGAAGTTACGGTGTTTTACGGTATATATAGATAGATATAGATATATATATGTCGTCATTGTCATCAGCTGTTGAGTCCACTACAGGACCGGCCTATCCCAACCAAAGCAGGGATGATACAAGCCATGTACCTCTACCCAGTGGCTTAGGCTGTCTGGCAGAGACTGTATATAGGGTGAGAAGTGCTTGTGAGTGTAATTGTTGTGTTGCAGTGGCTTTGGATGTGTGTGTAGTCTGTGAACCAAGTGTAATCGGCCCACCTTAAGCTGACTGGGTGCAAGCATACTAGTATGCGACATTAATCAATTACATCATTAAACCAGAGTATACCTATATATATATTTATACAGTAATCCCTCTAATATCCGGACGTCCAATAACCGGACATACTCACTAACCGGACATTCTGGGCTGCCCAACCCCCAAAATGGGGGAAAAATCTGAAAAAAATCGATTAATTTTCGATTTTTTGGGACCGCGTCAGTTTGAATTTCCCGGCGCGCTGATCCCCTCTGTTTACACTCGTGACGCCACTATCGGTCGCCATTACCCACTCCCCTCCTCCCTCGTGAACAACTCCGAAAATGGCGGCCGAAGTGATTGGTTTTGTGGTGATACCCTACCTCTTACAGTGCTTGATACTGCTCTTCACCTTCTTCATCATGTGTGTGATGATGGCCCCGCCTCCTGAGAAGAGGAAGAGAGTGGTTCTGACTCTGGAGAAGAAGAGGCAGATATTGGACAAGGTGGACGCTGGCTGGTCAACAGGGCGCATCTTACGTGAGTTCAACCTCCCTCGCTCCACGCTGTTTGATATCAAGAAGTCCCGAGACAAACTACAGCAGTACACGGATGATTTCGCATCGAAGACCAGACGAAACGTGCAGAGGAAGGTGATGTTTACTCCTAAGTATGCAGACATCAACAGCTCCACGTTATTTTCGTATAAAAAACAACGTGCTGCTGGTGTGTTGGTACATGGAACGGAGCTGAAAGCTGCTGCTGAGAAGTTCACAAGGCTCCATGGATCGTCACTAGACCACACGGGAATTTACTGTTGTGTACAGTGCAGTGAAGTGATGTCATTCCAGTTATAAAAAAAAAACCTTGGTGAAAGTGTTGGTGAGAAGTGCTGGTGATTCTCAAGTGGAAAGGTGTCAGGTGCAACGTCTTCCCGTCAGAGTCTGAGATGATAGAGTGGGTTATTACATCAGGACGGCTGCTTTTTGTTCGTAAGTACCCTAACTTCATGCCTAACGTGTTTTCATCATGCTGTACATGTGTTAAAAAATTACCGAAAATGTTAATCATAATTTCCTGCTTGCAATTTAATTTATCCATGGATGGTTCTTAAGTAAAACAGCTAGAAAAAAGGTTGAAGCAGTTAATTTCATGTCCGGTCCTAACCTAACCTAACCTATGGTTACCATAAAGATTTTCATGCCTAACCTGTTTTCATCATGCTGTTAATGTGTTAAGAAGTTACCCTAAATGTTAATCATAATTTCCTGCTTGCAATTTAACCTATCCATGCATGGTTCTTAAGTAAAACAGCTAGAAAAAAGGTTGAAGCAGTTAATTTCATGTCCGGTCCTAACCTAACCTAACCTATGGTTACCATAAAGATTTTCATGCCTAACCTGTTTTCATGATGCTGTTAATGTGTTAAGAAGTTACCCTAAATGTTAATCATAATTTCCTGCTTGCAATTTAATTTATCCATGCATGGTTCTTAAGTAAAACAGCTAGAAAAAAGGTAGAAGCAGTTAATTTCATGTCCGGTCCTAACCTAATCTAACCTATGGTTACCATAAAGATTTTCATGCCTACCCTGTTTTCATCATGCTGTACATGTGTTAAAAAATTACCCTAAATGTTAATCATAATTTCCTGCTTGCTATTGAATTTTTCCATGCATGGTTCTTAAGTAAAACAGCTAGAAAAAAGGTTGAAGCAGTGAATTTCATGTCTGGTTCTAACCTAACCTAACCTAACATTGTGTTAATCATAATTTCCTGCTTTTAATTTAATTCTTTCATGCATGG
>JAGKTI010016713.1:0-19171 GCA_018397915.1 Birgus latro
TTCCTTTGTCGTCAACTTTTGGTCAGTCCTGGTCCGAGGCTTCCTGTTCGTATTTTTAGTTAGTTGTTTTTACGGGGTGGGGCACTAACCCATCACCAACCCTTTTAGTCGCCTCTTACGACAAGCAGGGATACTGGGGGAGAATTCTTGAAAAATCCCCCTACCCCCAGGGGGTAAAATACTACATGGTTTGGAACCCTGTCGTACAGGAGCTCTGCCGCTGAAGTATGGAGGGTAGGAAGGGGCGCCTACTTCTCTTCAGTTAAAATCTCCCTTTATTATTATTCTGTTTCTTCATTCAGTTAACATCTTTTGTTTAATAATGGATTCTCGTATTAACTGTTCGTAATCTTTCTTCGTCCATACCCTAGTTTTGGGGGGCATGTTGAATACTATTACATCTATTTTTTCTCCATAACTGTCCTCTATTGCAATGCCCAAAAGTTCAGCCATGGTATTTTCATTTTCTGTATATTTTGGTCTTGGGTCATTATGGGATAAAATCATTATACCTCCCCCAAACTTGCTTTCTCAATCTTTCCTCCAAATGTTATAATTGTTCCATCCAAATAATTTTGTATTATCATCTCGGGGCAATTTTGTCTCAACAAAGCAAACAATTTCAGGTTTATTTTCATTTATATAGTCTCCAATTTTCCTTTTCTTAGATATTAACCCATCAACATTATTGTACATGATACTCAGGTTTACTTCACTATTTTTATCTTTACTCGTTCTTCTCTTTATCATATTGATATCCATCCCCCTTGTTTCCCTCACATCTAGTTCCTTACATACCACTTCCTTACTTTCATATCCATCATTTTCCCCAAAAAAGTTTTACATTCCTCCTGTCCTCCTGTAATTTTTTTTCTTTACTTGTTCCTTCAAATATTTTAAAGCTTCCCTTTCTTCTTCATTCAGATCTTTTCTTACTATAATATTTTCCATCCCTGCCTCTTTACTTAGTTTCTAGGTCACGTTAAGTATATAACTTACTACACTTTCTGATGACAGCATATCTTGCATTGGTCTTACTTCCCTTTTCTTATATGGCCCTATCCTCCTTACTTCCTCAGTTTCTTTTTCCCACTTGTCTCATTCGGGATCGACCTTCCCCAATATTTTTCTTACTTGATTCAAGTCTCTCTTGAGTCTCACCGACCTAACCTTTTCTTCCTCCTCCCTTTTTCCAAATAGTGTTACTCATCTGTTCCTTTCTACAGTTTCTTTCACTATTTTTTTCTTTTTTCTTCAATATTTTCACTACATTTTCTTCCATTTTTTCTTGTTCATTTCCCTTTCTTCCTGAATGATTTCCCTTAAGTTAACCACTTCTTTCTGTTCTTCTTCCACATGTGCCCATTTTGCCTTTTCCTCTTCTAACGTACTACTCACCTCCATTTTGTTACTGCTATCTTCTAGTTTTCTCCTTAATTCAGTATTTTCTCATTTCAATTTCTCGATCTCTTGGTTCGTCGTCTCATTGGCCTGGATCAAGCTCTGGCATGTTTCTTGATACTAGATCTTCCGGTTTCTTTTCTAGTTCATTGATTCTCGTTATCAACATTTTGACTAAATCCATAACATTTGTGTCGCTGTCAAATCCTGAGAATTCCGGTCCCTCATTGTTTACAGTGTCAGCCATGTTTGAGGTTAGTTACAGTACTAAATTTAACAGCTGTTACCAATTTCGTATAAACATTCTTGTATGCTCACTGACATTTCTGGTAGACTGTATTAAATTACAGTACTTTAAACTTTAGACAGTAGTGAAGGAGACAGGACAAACATCTATCTATCTATTCTATCTATAGCCCGACGCCCTAATTCTGCAAAGGGTGGCCGCACACAAAACTCCTCCAAGTCGCTCTGTCACCCGCAATTTGCCTACCCCCCCACAGGTCACTCCCCCCTCCCTCATATACCTCTCAACTGCATCCTCCACCTCATCCTCAGTCTTCCCCTCCCTCCACCCCACCTGCATACACCCTCTTAATCAGTCTTTCATTCTTCATTGTCTTCACATGTCCAAACCACCTCAGTGTATTTCTCTTAATCTTCTCAACCACATCCACATCCACCCCACAACGTTCCTTCACTTCTTCATTCGTCAACCTGTCCCTCCATGTCACTCCATATGCTCCTCTCAAGCAGCTCATTTCCACTGCTCTCACTCTTGACTTGTTACCCTGTAGCAAGGTCCATGGCTCACTTCCATACGTCAGGGTAGGGATCACAATACTATCATGCAGTGACTTCTTGACTTCAATACTCACCTCCCTTTTTCTCTTCACTGCTTTCAGTGAACCAACAACCTTCCTTCCCTGCTGTACCCTTTCAAGTATTTCATCCCCAAAACTTCCATCCTTACTCATCCCACTACCCAAGTACTTGTATGCACTTACATTCTCCATATCCTCATCATCCAACTTCACTGTGCATTCTGTGACTTCATTTGTCTCAAACACCATAACTTTACTCTTGTTTACATTGTCTTTCAGATTCCTCTTCTTACACACTGTCCCAGATTCATTCACCAAACCTTGCAACTCCCATTCATCTTCACTCAACAATATTGTATCATCAGCAGACAACAACACCGGAATCTTCCACATCTTACCCTCATTCATTAGAGCCACTCCCACATCCACTGCCCTACCTTGCACCTCCTTTACAACCCCATCCATGTATATATTAAACAGCCATGGAGACATCACACAACTCTGTTTCAGCACCAATCGAGCCCGGCAGTACTCCCAAGGTGGATGGAAAGCTGATGACAGGGAGAGCTGGAGCTCCCGTTTCATCAGCCCTCGGGACTAGTTCCCGACCATCCCCCTTTCCTGAACTTTTTCAGTGTCTCAGTAACACAGAGAGTAGGCCAGCATGCTCTCCAATACAAATTTCTCTAACTGTCAACACCAGACTATATGCACGTTACACACTACACTTCCTTTTCAAAATTTTACAAAAATGGGGACCACACACCATGCCTCGGAGTCCCCTGGGGGGGGGCACCATAAGTGAGCTACCATCCGCCCCTCTCCCGGTGATGACCCTTGGAGCTGCCTGGAACCACTGTCTGACTCACTCCTTCTTGATTTCTGCAACATTCGCTGCCTTTCCTCTAACTTTCGCCCTGTTGAGCACCACCTCTCCTTCTCTAAACCTCACCTCTTCCTCACTGATACTCAGCTGTCTGAGGCAACTGACAGCAAACCCTTTTCTATATCCTCGTACTTTCTCTATTCTCATTTCAAAGCCAAAGGTGGCTGTTGTGTATATGTACTCAACAATCTATCCTGCTCTCGTGTTCCTGAACATGATTCTTCTGAATTCTCTACTCTCTGGCTTTGGCTCTCCTGTCATTCTCTGACTAAATATATCTGTGCTTTTTACTTATCTCCTAATTCTACTGACTGTTTAAAATTCTTTGACTATCTTACTTCTACGATGGAACACATTCTATCCACTTCTCCTTTCTCTGAAATCTCCATTCTTGGAGATTTCAATGTTCACCACCACCTTTGGCTCTCCTCTCCTCTCACTGATCCACCTGGTGAACAAGCCTACATCTTTCCTATCTCAGTGACCTAGAGCAGCTTGTACAGCACCCTACCCGTATCCCTGACCGCCTTGGAGAGAGCTCCAACATACTTGACCTCTTCCTAACAACTAATCCTTCTGCTTACACTGTTAATCTTGACTCTCCGTTGGGCTCCTCTGATCATAACCTTATTACCTTAACCTGTCCTATCGCTCCGGTACAGCCTATGGACCCTCCAATGAAACTTTGTCTGTGGCACTTTGGAGCTGCTTATTGGGGGGCCCTCAAGCAGTACTTCTTTGATTTTCTTTGGAATGATTATTCCTTCCATTGCCAAGAGCCATCTGAGTGTGCCTTGCGCATTAGGGGGGTTATTCTCTCGGGCATGGAAGCATACATTCCTTTCTCATATCTTCTGACTAATGCAAGAAAGCCTTGGTTTAATCATGCTTGTTCTAATACTGTCCACAACAAGGAGTGGGCCTATAAAAGGTACCGGAGCCAACTTACCCCTGACTCACATCTTTTTTATATTTCTTCCCAGAATCGTGCTAAGTCTTTTCTTCGCTCTGCTAAAAATAATTTCATCCATGCTAAATGTTCTCAACACTCGAATTCTTCTCACTCCTTCTGGCATCTTGCCAAAAACCTTTTTAACAACTTTACCTCATCATCCTTCCCTCCTCTTTTCTACTCTGCTCGCTCTGTAGCTATTTCTTCTACTGATAAAGCAGATCTCTTCACTCAGACATTCTCCTCCAATTCCACCTTAGACGCTTCTGGTGCTGTTCCTCCATCACGTCCCCCCTATGACTTCCTCATGTCTGACATTAAAATTTCTTCAGCTGATGTATTTTGTTCCATCACTGGCCTCAGTACTAACAAGGCATATGGGACAGATGGAGTCCCTCCTGTTATCCTCAGGAACTGTGCTTCTGTGCTTACACCCTGCCTAGGTAAACTCTTTCGCCTTTGTCTGTCAACTTGTACCTTTCCTTCTTGTTGGAAGTTTGCTCTCATTCAGCCAGTCGCAAAGAAGGGTGACCATTCCCAACCCTCTAACTATCGTCCAGTTGCTTTAACATCCAGTGTTTCTAAAGTTTTCGAGTCAGTTCTCAACAGAAAAATCTTAAAGCATCTTTCCTGTCACAACCTTCTTTCTGATCGTCAGTATGGGTTCCATCAGGGACACTCCACAGGCGATCTTCTCACCTGCCTTTCAGACTCCTGGTCTTCCTCCTTTCGGGACTTTGGCGAAAGCTTTGCTATTGCACTTGACATCTCAAAGGCTTTTGGTCGAGTCTGGCATAAATTTGTAGTTTCCAAACTGCCCTCCTATGGTTTCTATCCTTCTATCTGTGCCTTCATCTCTAGCTTCCTTTCTGGTCGTTCTATAGCCGCTCTGGTAGACGGCCATCGTTCTTCTCCTAGATGTATCATCAGTGGTGTTCCTCTGGGCTCTGTCCTATCACCAACTCTCTTCCTTTTATTCATCAGTGACCTTCTAAGCTGTACATCTAACCCTATCCACTCATATGCTGATGATTCCACCCTTCACCTTTCCATTCGGTTTCCGCAACGTCCATCTCAGCAATTACTTCAACAAACAGGGGATGAGGCTATGGCCCACCTAATGTCTGACTTGGCTCATATCTTGTTGTTTTTAATGCATCAGAGACTCAGTTCTTACACTTATCAACCCGACAAAATCTTCCTCAGGATTACCCACTAATGTTTAATAATGTCCAACTCAGTCCTGCATCATCCTTGAACTTGCTTGAGGTTTCATTCTCTTGAGATTTATTTTGGAAAGAACATATTACATATCTTGTGAAATCTGCTTCCAAGAGATTAGGTGTGCTAAGCCGACTCCAAACTTTCTTTACCCCTGCACAGTTGCTGACCTTGTACACTGGTTTTATTCGCCCTTGTATGGAGTACAACTCTCATTTGTGGGGAGGCTCTCCACATGCAGCTCTTCTCAATAGGTTGGAGTCAGAGGCTTTTCGTCTCATTAACTCTCCTCCTCTTACTGATTCCCTTCAACCTTTGTCTCTTCGCTGCACTGTTGCATCTTTATCTCTCTTTTATCGCTACTTCAACAGTCACTGTTCCTCTGAACTGTCTGCTTGCATTCCTCCACCGCTACGACGGGCATGTAGTACCCGTCTAATAACAAACTCTCATATCTTTTCTGTCCTACTTTCTAATGCAGAGAGTTAAGAGTTAACCATTACTCCCAGTCCTTCATTTATGCAACTGATCAACTCTGGAACTATCTTCCTGTGTTTGTATTCCCTACTTCCTATGATCTCCAGTCTTTCAAATGCAGTGTGTCCAGGCATCTCGAAATGAACGGATCTTGAATTTGGCTCTCTTTCATATTGTTTTGTGTTTTTTATTGGAAGGAACAGTATTCGGGCCCATGGCCTTTGGTTCCTACTTCCCTGGATTAAAAAAAAAAAAAAAAAACTGCTCACCATCCACTCGCACAGTAGTCCTAGTTCCTTCATACATACTCTTTACAGCACCCAACAATTTCCCCTCCACTCCATTTATTCTTAATACCTTCCATATACCTTGCCTATCTATTCTGTCATAAGCTTTCTCCAAGTAAGGTAGCATACACATTCTTTCCCTTCTCTAGATACTTCTCCACTAAACATCTTAGAACAAATATCTGATCTACACTCCCTTTTCCCTTCCTAAATCCCTCTTGTTCTTCTCCAACTAACTCCTCTGTTATATGCCTAACCCTATCAAAAAGTATTCTTCCATATATCTTTCCAGTCACACTAAGAAGGCAAATACCCCTATGGTTACCACGTACTTCTCTCTCCCCTCTCCCGGTCATGACTCGTGCCTGGTACCACTGTCTGACACTTCTTCTTCATTTCTACAACATTCGCGGCCTTTCCTCAAATTTTCTTTCCGTGGAACACCACCTCTCCTCCTCTACATCTTCTCTTTTATGACGGAGACTCAGCTGTCTGAGGCAACTGACAGCAAACCCTTTGCTGTATCCTCCTACTTTCTCTGTACTCATTTCAAAGCCAATGGTGGCTGTTGTGTTTGTGTACTCAACAACCTATCTTGCTCTCGTGTTCCTGAACTTGATTCTTCTGAATTCTCTACTCTCTGGCTTCAGCTCTCCTGTCATTCTCTGACTAAATATATCTACACTGATTACTTATCGCCTAATTCTGCTGACTATCAAAAATTCTTCGACTCTCTTACAGTAAACCCTTCATAAGCCGAACTATATGGGGCTCTACCCTGGTTCGAGTTACCGATTTTTCCGCCTTGCTGAATTTTCAACCCCCCAAATTGCTAAATTTCCGAATTATCACCCCCCAAAATTGCTAAGACAATACCTATTACTTGTCCTTTCAACACTATATTAACGAAGCATATATAAATAAATTAGTTATGACAAAAAACAATATAGTGCATTTAATATTCATTTAACCCCTTCAGTGCTGGGTGTATTTTCATTTTGTTCTTGCTGCCACTAGACAATTTTAGACATTGTAGGTTGGATCTGTGGAAGTGCACGGGGTTGGTACAGCCTTCGTTAGCCCCTTCAATATGCGAGTTCAGTCCTGAGTGCCATAAAATCGGCTGGAGGAAGTGTGAATAAAGTAGAAATAGATGTCACAGTACTGAAGTGGTTAATTGGTAGAAAATCATTCACAGAGGCAGTGCCGACTGTCGGTAACGTGTATTGGAGATGGATTTTCACCCCCCAAATTGCAATAACAATACTTATTACTTGTCTTCTTAACACTAAAGTAAAGGAGCATATACAGTGTATAAATTAATAAAGAAAGACAAAAAAGAAAGAATTCAGTGCACATAATTTGCCTTTCGTCAGAGGCAGAAGATCGTCCGCAGTTTGTTTTGTTTTGGAGACGGAGGTGGTGGAGGTGGTTTAACTCACTCTTGAACGTAAATTCTAAAGAGTACCCAGTATTTATTTCACTGTATATTAAGAACTAAACTTAAATGTAATCACTATAATAGACTGCAGTGTAACACCTTTCGTTAGAAGCAGTAGATTCTTTGGCAGTTTGTTTTGTTTTGGAGACAGATGTGGTGGAGATGGTTGAGTTCATACTGTAACGTAAATTCTAAACAGTACTCAGTATTTATTTCACTCTGTATTAAGAACTAAACTTAAATGTAATCACTGTAATTGACTGCAATGTAACACCTTTCATTAGAAGCAGTAGATTCTTCGAAGTTCAGCAGTTTGTTTTGTTTTGGAGACGGAATTGGTGGAGGTGAGTTAGTTCATACTTTAACGTAAATTCTAAACAGTACCCAGTATTTATTTCACTCTATTTGTTTCACTTCGTTTTTGAAGGCTCCAACATGCTTGCATGTGTCGGCCTTGGTCACCTAATGGTGGCTCTCCACGCTGCTTGATCTCTGGCAGCCTCCCTATTCATTCCCTTAACCCTTAAGTCACATTTAATGACCTCGTCCCATGTCTTTCCCGGTCTTCCCCTCCCAACCCCTCCCCCAATATTAACACTTCTCACCCTCTGTACCCAATTATCATCCCCCATCCTCTCCACATTTCCAAACCACCTCAGCCTACCTCTCCTCATCACAACACCAGTACACTCCAGTCCCATCCTACCTCTCAACTCTTCTATCGTAAACCCAGCCCCCCCAGGCCTTGCACTCAAGGACGCACTGCACATCCACCTAATCATTGTCATTTCTGTACGTTTAAACCTGCGAATATCCTCTTCCTTTACTGCCCAGGTCTCACTACCATACAGCATCACACTCCTAACACATGCTTCATACAAAGACCCCTTAGCACGTAAGGAGAGTCCTCTCAATGTCAGGAGAGGCAACAGCTCCCTGAACTTCTTCCAACCACTTCTCACTCTAGCAACCGAGCTAACTCCAGCCCCACCTCCGGCACATAACATGTGTCCCATATAACAAAACTCCTTCACACACTCAAGAGACTCACCTGCAAGTTCAACCCTCTCACGCCTAACAATCTCCACCTGCTCTCCCCGACACACCGCACACATGAAATCAGCATTATCTCGCAGTCTACCTCTAATACCACTACATTTCTTGTGCACCCATCTATCACAAACACTGCACAAGATGGAATTACTTCCCACACCCATGTGACAAACTGCACATGGCCACTCTCCCTCTCCTCTGATTGTACTGCCACCAACCCTAGATATCATCACTTTTGTTTTATCTGCATTTACCCTTAAGCCCTTGTATCCCATACCATCTCTCCACTTCTTAAATCTTTCCTCAGCCTCCCCTTCATTCTCAGCAATCAACACCAAATCATCAGCATACAACATCTCCCATGGGAGTCCATCTCTGAAGTCACGTGAGAGGGCTTCAAGCACCATGATAAACAACAAGGGACTCAAAACTGACCCCTGATGCACACCAACATTCACGGGAAACTCATGACTCAAAACTCTATTCACTCTTACCTGGGTGCGAGCACCCACGTACATGGCCATAGCCACCCTAACCAGCCACTCTTCCAACCCTAGCTTTCTCATTGCCCACTTCAGCACCTCTCTAGGGACTGTGTCAAAGGCCTTTTCTAAATCAACAAAAACAAAATACAATTCCCTTTTCTTGCCAATATATTTTTCCTGAAGCTGTCGAACAATGAATATGGCATCAGTGGTCCCCCTGCCTGGCATAAACCCAAACTGCATCTCATTGATATTCACTCTTTCTCTAATCATACCTTCTAGAACTCTCTCCATTACTTTCATTATCTGATCTAAGAGCTTTATACCTCTGTAATTTCCCCTTTCCAGGGCATCACCCTTCCCTTTGTACACATTTACAATTGCACTCTTCAGCCAATCATCTGGGACCACACACTCATATATAATCATATTTATCAGGTCAGTGACTAACCTCACCCCAATATCTCCCGAGTCCTTCAACATTTCAGCAGTCAACCCTACACACCTGCCGCCTTCCCCACCCACATCCTGCCTATTGCCTGACTCACAGTAGCAGCGTCAATCAAAGGCCAAGGCCCAAACACTGGATCAGCTGGCTCCAAACCTTCCCTGTCCCAATCAAACTCCTCATTCAACAACCGGCTATAATGCTCTCTCCATGCATCTTTAATATCCTCACTGTTTACCACTACTCTTCCTTCATCATTCTTCACACACTGCTCGCCTACAATGTCCTGATTATCTCTCTTCACCTGATTTGCCAACCTAAAAACCATATTTTTCCTTCCTTCATGATTTAGATTATCAAGTAAAAGTCTCTGTGACTCAGACTTCGCCCTGTATACCTCTCTTCTAGCCCTGCTCTTGGCAGCCAAGTACTCCTCCCTGTTACCACCCTTCTTCCATTCCCAAAAAAGCCTTCTTTTCTCCTTAACTGCAGCTTCTACACCCTCATCCCACCACCAAGTTACTTTATGTCTTGGTGGGCCTCTTGTCCAACCGCATATTTCATCGGTAACTCTCAAGAGGTTGTTCTTAAGGTCTCTATACTGTTCATTAACGTCTCTATCTACGGCTTCCTGTTCAGCCACCACTCTCCTCATCTCACTATAAAAGGCATCCCATACTGATTGGTTTCCCAGCTTCCATATTTTCCTCCTAGGTACATATGTCCTCCTTCTCATCATTCATTCCTTAAGCACCATGTCACAAATCAACAGTTTGTGCTGCTGCACACACTCCTCGCTTCCTACAACTTTAACATCCCTCACTAATCTCCTATGAACCCTCCTGACCAAAAAATAATCTATCTGACTACTATTTCCCCCAGACTCGTACGTAATCAATCTACTCACTCTTTTTCTAAAATGTGTGTTGCACACAATCATGTCCATAGCCTCCCCAAACTCGAGTATTCTTTCCCCTTCCGCATTGCTCACACCATATGCACATCCTCCATGGACTCCTTCATAACCTTGAGCTGCTTCACCAACATGACCATTTAAATCCCCTCCCAGAACCACTACCTCATCATCATCCATACCACTTACTGCACGTATTAAATCATCCCAAATCTCTCTTTCTCTGCGTCATCCAATCCTACCTGTGGAGCATATGCTGATATAACTGAAATCATCACCCTTCCAACCAAAATTTTCACTACTATTATCCTATCATTTACTTTCATGACATTCATAACATACTCCACCCATTTCTCCGCAACCAACACACCCACACCCTCACATCCGTCAGTTCCCCCCTGCCAAAACAGCTTATAGTAGCAATCCTTCCGAGCAATCTTTCTGGCTGATCCACCCCTGTACCGGACTTCCTGCAAACAAGCCACATCCACCCACCTCCTACTAAATGCCTCAACAACTTTCCCCGCTCTTCCCCTCAAACTTCCCACATTCCACGAACCCACCCTAAACCCCCTGGGTGATTTGCTGTCCTCAGGCTTGCTTTGATGCATATATTTGTACTTGGTCATAGTCGGTAAGATAAAGGGGGATAAACATTCCAAAGGCCCAGCCCATTGCACAGTCCTAGGTCCAGGCAATGGATCTGGGACCCCTAGCCAACCAGCTTACTAGTGGCTGTGGTCGTGGCCTCGGGGCACCCTGCCAGGACACCTGCAGGGACACCCTCCAAGCGCGCCTTGGCACTGCAACTGCCCCGCCATTATACACCCACTGATAGGGCAGCCTCCTGGGGTGCTACTCCCAGGTTCGGGCCCCTCTCTATTGAGCGGAAGCGGCAGCCTGGGAACCGCAATGCCCTGTACCATCTAGCACAGGTTCGAGCCCCATCTCGCCCCGGACCCGTGATCTATGCCGGCGGAACCCCTGTCAAGCCTCCCCCCGAAAGTCCGCCACTAGGTAGCGGGGGCAAAGTTTTCTGGCCGCATGCCCTTGCTGGCGTCAACCCCTGTAACGTAGTGGGATACATTGTGTGATATGTAAAGTGCATGTGGTGTAGTGCATATGATAGTTAGAGGAAATGTTTGGGAGAGTATATTGGTCTACTCTCCATGTTACTGTCACACTGAAAAGGTCAGCAAAGGAGGATGATTAGGTAGCTAGTGAAAGGAGCTCCAGCTCTCCCTATCACCAGCATTCCATTCCCCTCGGGAGTACTACCCTGTTCGGCCTGTGCTACAGCCTTCTTCTACAAGTTAGTTGTTTTTACGGGGTGGGGCACTAACCCACCACCAACCCTTTTAGTCGCCTCTTACGACAAGCAGGGATACTAGGGGAGAATTCTTGAAAAAACCCCTACCCCCAAGGGGGGGTAATCACTGTAATAGACTGCAATGTAACACTTTCAGTAATAATAGTACTGAACTTTAATCATGATCACTACACTCTCACATGTGCACATTTTTTTTTTAGCTTCATTCCTTTACGACTAGAGGTGCCAGTATCACTTCTTTTAAGCTATGAACCTTCCATGGCAAGGCAGAAGGCAAAAGGAGAGCACTGTTCAGCACTAAATGACAGTAAGAATGGCGCAACTACCGTCTCCAAAAGCAAGCAGCAGACTGGCGCCACGAGTCCGCTTGGCGCCATTTCTCCCCCTACTTTCGCATTTCGGCCTACAGTACTTTCATACGTGGTCTCGGCCTGAGTTCGGCTAACCGAAGATTCCGGCTTCTAAATGTTCGGCTTATGGAGGGTTTACTGTACTTCTATGATGAAACACATTCTATCCATTTCTCCTTTCTCTGAAATCTCCATTCTTGGAGATTTCAATGTTCACCACCACCTTTGGCTCTCCTCTCCTTTCACTGATCCACCTGGTGAACAAGCCTACACCTTTTCTATCCTTAATGACCTAGAGCAACTTGTACAGCACCCTACCCGTATCCCTGATCGCCTTGGTGAGAGCTCCAACATACTTGACCTCTTCTTTACAACTAATCCTTCTGCTTACACTGTCAATCTTTTCTCTCATGTGGGCTCCTCCGATCATAACCTTATTATCTTAACCTGTCCTATTGCTCCGGTGCAGCCTGTGGACCCTCCAAAGAAACGTCTTCTGTGGCACTTTGGAGCTGCAGATTGGGAGGCCCTCAGGCAGTACTTCTTTGACTTTCCATAGAATGATTATTGTTTCCTTGGCCGGGAGCCATCTGTGTGTGCCTTACGCATTATGGAGGTTGTTCTCTCAGGCATGAAAGTATACATTCCTTTCTGATATCCTTTGTCTAATGCAAAATAGCCTTGGTTTAATCACATTTGTTCTAATGCTGTCTGCAACAAGGAGAGGGTCTACAAAAGGTACCGGAGCCAATTCACCCCTGAATCACATCTTTCTTAT
Organism: Birgus latro; assembly: GCA_018397915.1. NCBI lineage: Eukaryota > Metazoa > Arthropoda > Malacostraca > Decapoda > Coenobitidae > Birgus > Birgus latro. Next base: position 12,847 of record JAGKTI010016713.1, read on the forward strand.
GGTTCTGCCCGGAATCGTGCTAAGGCTTTTCTTCACTGCTAAAAATAATTTCATCCACACTAAATATTCCCAACTCTACTAACTGAAATCCTTTATGCTACTTCTGGCACCTTGCCAAAAACCTTTCTAACAACTTTACCTCATCATCCTTCCCTCCTCTTTTCTACTCTGATGGCTCTGTAGCTATTTCTTCTACTGATAAAGCAGATCTTTTCGCTCAGATTTCTCCTCCAATTGCACCTTAGACAATTCGAGTGCTGTTTCTCCATCACTTCCCCCCTCTGACTTCCTCATGTCTGACATTAAAATTTCTTCAGCTGATGTATTTTCAGCCATCACTTGCCTCAATGTTAACAAGGCATTTGGTGCTGATGGGGTCCCTCCTGTTATCCTCAAGAACTGTGCTTCTGTGCTTACACCCTGCCTAGGTAAACTCTTTTGCCTCTGTCTATCAACTTGTACCTTTCCTTATTGCTGGAAGTTTGCTCTCATTCAGCCAATCCCAAAGAAGGGTGACCATTCCCAACCCTCTAACTATCGTCCAATTGCTTTAACATACCTGTTTTTCAAAGTGTTTGAGTCTATTCTTAATAGAAAAATTTTAAAGCATCTTTCCTATCACAGCCTTGTTTCTGATCGTCAGTATGGGTTCTGTCAGGGACGCTCCACAGGCGATCTTCTCACCTACCTTTCAGATCCCTGGTCATCCTCCTTTCGGGACTTTGGCGAAAGCTTTGCCATTGCACTTGACATCTCAAAGGCTTTCGATCAAGTCTGGCATAAATCTTTAGTTTCTAAACTGCCATCTTATGGTTTCTATCCTTCTATCTGTGCCTTCATTTCTAGCTTCCTTTCTGGTCGTTCTATAGCTGCTGTTGTAGACGGCCATCGTTCTTCTCCTAGACCTGTCAACAGTGGTGTTCCTCAGGGCTCTGTCCTATCACCAACTTTCTTCCTTTTATTCATCAATGATCTTAGCTGTACATCTAACCCTATCCACTCATACGCTGACGATTCCACCCTTCACCTTTCCATTCAGTTCCCGCAATGCCCATCTCAGCAATTACTTCAGCAAACAAGAGATGAGGCTATGGGACACCTAGTGTCTGACTGGGATAAAAATATTCTTGTTGTTTTTAACCCTTAAACCATTGGGTTGTCGGAGGCGCGCCGTGCCCATCCCACGGGGCAAATCCGTGCTCCGACTAACTTTTTAAAAATACAGTGTTTTGCCAAAAATCAGTTGTTAGTCCTAGAATATTATAAGTACCTATGCATATGGCACATACCTTCAGCTTTCTCCTGGGATGGTTTTTTAGCACTCGTCGACTACCATAGGACTTGTGGAGACTTCTGAAGTTGGGTAACTAAGTCTCCACTTTACACTTCCCAACTTCCCGCAATATGAATACTACTGCCAGATATTAACACTAGGAACACTATTCAATGATTCCCAAGTAGTTTGGAATCCATACTAAAAAAAAAAACGCAGTATGAAAGCAATGTAAAATACGAGCACGTGCGAGCCTCCCACTCGCTCTAATTAGCCGCTCTTTTTTTCATTTCTTATACATATACTCACTCACACTTTATTATTTCTAGTACTTTATTACACTCATATATATATCTACAGTCCTTTACCGCTTCCCACACAATGTTTAGTAGGGTTAGAGGTCACTGGGCCTTTTATAATGGGTGCTAAAGCAGCTGAAATGGAGGGTCGCGACTGCGACGTGCCTCCAGCTTGAAGGACAGCAGTGAACTGAGATGTATGTATCTTGGTAGCCAAGAGTTGAAAATGTCAGCTGCTAATGTATATGCTAAGAAATAAGACATAGGAAATCTAGACAATACAGTGGGGCCGCTCGGTTAGCGTTTTTTTTGGTAGCGAATTCACTGTTAGCGACAGGAAAGAAACTATCTCATAGCGATTAATGCTGCACAGTTAGCGAAAGTCCGCTAGGCATTTATCATGTAGCGAGCAGGTGGGCAGAGTTGCCAAGGTCGGAACCTGATTCTAAAGCAATACTGGGCGAATATCATCTGATCTGGTCTTAATGCTGATGGTGTATGCAAGCCGACCTTCTTTTGTAGCGGGCGATGGGCTGAGTTGCTAAAGTCGGACCCTGGTAACACTGACAATGAGTGCGAGTCTTTCCTCATGCTGATGGTGCACAGTTAGTGAAAATCCGCTAGGCATTTAACATGTAGCTAGCAGGTGGGCAGAGTTGCCAGGGTCGGAACCTGATTCAAAAGCAATACTGGGCGAATATCATCAGATCTGATCTGAATGCTGATGGTACATGGGAGCTGATTTTCATTTGTAATGTGTGGATGGGCAGAGTTGCCAAGGTCGGACCCTGGTAACAGACAGTGAGTGCAAGTATCCTCAGTCAGTTCATTGACCCATTGCTTATCCATGAGCCGTGTGTTCATTCAACCCTCAGTCTCTCCATTGTTAAAGTTTTTTGTGACCTTCCATTTATTGTCTTGGGACTGAGTGCTCTATCATGGCCTCAACTTCGGTGGCTGCCCCCTGTTCAGCTCGAGGAGGACCTATATGATGGTTGGGAAGATGAGGAAACAGACAGCCGTATTCTTAAACTTTCCCTTCCCTTTTAGAGGCATGGGAAGGACTTCTTTCTCCGAATTGGTATTCTTAACAAAATCCCTCTCCTTCCGAGCTGATCGAAGGGAAAAGTTTTCCCGCCTAGCAGCCGAAATTATTCGAACTTGATGGAATCATTTGACCCGTCTCTTCAAAAATTCCTGCGCAATTTTTGTGTGTTCTTTTGTAGTTTATTGTCTTAAATATTTTTAAAATGTGGATGAAAGGTGCCGTACATTATTATTAATACGATTTACAATGATATACTGATTTTTTTTTAGTGCTATTTGTATCTTTAAAAGTGTTACCCATGTCGGCTGAGATGTTTTGCCAGACATAAACAAAGCAGACGACGTACTACCTTCGATATTCATCCAGTATTATATGATGTGACACTGACAAATCTTGTACATTATGGCCAGGGTCACACCAAGATTTTTTTTTTTCAAGAAGTATTTTGCTTGTTAAATTGCCCGGAAAAGGAAAATCTGCCATCAAGGTCACATGGTTCGGCTCATGTCTCCCAGCTGGAAAAAAACAAGTGAGCGCTGCCATGTGAGTACGTGAGACGGACGTTAAGAAGTGATTCTTACACTTATGAATAACAACATTAAGGATAATAATATTCCACGAATATAATTTATCAAAATATTGTCTTGAGGAGTGAACACTGCTGCGGTGTTAGCCAGAATGGTGTTTATGACTTAATACAAACCAACAGTATGGGTGTTGGCAATCTCCCACATCTCAAATGTGTTGTGTTTTCATTATCTAGCACGAGATATGCGTGTTTTGATGTATTAGTTTATCATTCTAAAGCTCCACCATAACAAATACCAGCAGAATGAGTCGTTTTAGCTTGACAGGGCTACCAACCTGAACATTTTCCGTTCCCTTCCAAGGGAATCTCTATGAATGCCAATGGAAATCATAACTCCTTGGACGGGAAGGGAAAGTTTAGGGAAGGGATTATTTTTAAGCATATGGCTGAGAGGCCCATCACATCAAGAATGAAGTTTGTTTGCATGTGTTACGACGTGAGGGACAAGAGAAAGATGAGGGATGAGAGATGGGGAGTGAGCAGAGTCAGGTCTGTGGTCGCTAGGTTGCTGCGGTACAATATCCACCAAGCACGACAGTAATTTCAACAATAAATAGCAAAAATGATTTAAAAGTTGTTTATCCATTAGCATGTTAAGTTTATTTTATTAGTGTTCATAGTAGGAATTTAAAGTTTTGTTGGAGTGTAGTACAGGTATTTATTTTTTAGCGGCTCTAGCAGGGATGAGAGAGGGAGAGTGAGCAGAGTCGGGGCCGTTTCGCTAGGTTGCTGCAGTACAATAGCCACCAAGCACGACAGTAATTTCAACAATAAATAGCAAAAATGATTTAAAAGTTTGTTTATCCATTTGCATGTTAAGTAAGTTTATTTTATTAGTGTTCACAGTAGGAATTTAGGGTTTCGTTGGAGTGTAGTACAGGTATTTATTTTTTAGCGGCTCTAGCAGGCTGCCACGGTATGGTAACTACAATTGATAACAGTATCGTCGTCATCAGCCACTGAGGTCCACTGCAGGACTGGCGTGTAGGTGGCACTCAAAACGAATTAAAAGTAAGTTTGTTAATCTTCTTTGAATATGTAATATACTATCTTATTACTGAAGAAATATGACGTGATATTAATGGTTAATGGAGGAAATTAGAGATATACCTCAAGGAGTCAGGACCGTAGTTCATTGACCCATGTGAAAGTATGTATCTTAAGCTTTTCTTGTAACTTATCTCCAACTATCTCTCTCCTACCAAATTTTACAGTTTTAAATTTTTCCTTTACCTTTCCTTTTGGGGGAATGCCAATATCTAAGCGATACTGACGGGTGGAAGGTGAACCTCCCCGCAGTTACCCCAAGAAGAAGAAGAAGATTGTTTGTTTATCCACACACCGCGCATCCATTCAACTTGTCACAGTCTCTCGCCATTGTTAAAGTTTTTTGTGACCTTCCATTTACTGTCTGGCTACTGAGTGTTCTAATATCATGGCTTCAACATCGGGGGCTGGCCCGTGTGGTGGTGGTGGCCCAGGGAAAAAACAGGAAGTACTGGTAATGTAAAAGTGACCAAAAAGGCCAGACAATACATGCGTAGCAAGCCAAAGAAACAATACTGCGTGGAGGAAAAGAAAAAGATAACTTTTTGAATACTGTATGTAGTATACGTTTATCTTATTACAGTACTGTACTGAAGAAATATGACGTGATACTGATGGGTAATGGAGGAAATTAGGGGTATAGCTGAAGAAGTCCAGGACTGTATTAATTTTTTTAGGTAAGAAGTTTGCCCCTCGGGTAGCGATTTCACGGATAGCGGCAATTTTGTTGGACTAATAAGGTCGCTATCCAAGGGGCCCCACTGTACATAATAAATTAGGTAGTTCCAGGTGAATGTAAACATCACTCAGGCTTCTCCCTTCCTTTCTTATATTCATTTATATTACGAGAATAGCTCATACGGGAAAAAAAGCAGGGGAAATTAGCAAATGAGTGCAGGGTGGATGTTGCCAAGTGATAATTAGCCAATTGCAGTTGTATGGCACTATCAGTTACCTTATTTTTTATATATAAGTAATCCCTCCATTATCCAACATAATAGAGCCAAAGGCATGTCCGGATATTGGTTTTATCCGGATATTGGGCCCTGAAGCTCCAGCACTGGTTTTTCATGACCCTAACCTAACCTAACCTAAATCAGAAAACTACCTTCCTACCTCCCAACTGGACATGTATAGCACTTATTTAGGTCCCTTTTCACATAAATAATGCACACAAAGCATGAATTTATTGAATTTTAACCAAAAAATGATGATTTAGAGGTGAGTGAGTCATAGGTGCTCAGAACTTGCCAGCATAGTATAAGTAAGTATCTGACGTGGAAATCATCTTTTCTCACATTTTATGCACTACATTATTGGATACAAAGCATCAAAAACAGTAAATGATGTAAATTCCTACCAGAAAAATGGTTAGGTTAGGTTAGGTTAGGTTATGACCAAATATGAAATTCACTGCCTTCCACCTTTTTCCTAGCTGGTGCACTTAAGAACCATGAATGAAAAAATTAAATTGGAAGCAGGAAATTATGATTAACACAATGTTAGGTTAGGTTAGGTTAGGACCGGACATGAAATTCACTGCCTTCCACCTTTTTCCCAGCTGGTGCACTTAAGAACCATGCATGAAAAAATTAAATTGCAAGCAGGAGATTATGATATACATTTTTGGTAATTTTTTAACACATTTACAGCATGATGAAAACAGGTTAGGCATGAAAATCTTTATGGTAAGCATAGGTTAGGTTAGGATAGGTTAGTTTAGGTTAGGTTAGGTTATGACCGGACATGAAATTCACTGCCTTCCACCTTTTTCCTAGCTGGTGCACTTAAGAACCATGCATGAAAAAATTAAATTGCAAGCAGGAAATTATGATTAACATTTTTGGTAATTTTTTAACACATTTACAGCTTGATGAAAACAGGTTAGGCATGAAAATCTTTATGGTAAGCAAAGGTTAGGTTAGGTTAGGTTAGGTTAGGTTATGACCGAACATGAAATTCACTGCCTTCCACTTTTTTCCTGGCTGGTGCACTTAAGAACCATGCATGAAAAAATTAAATTGCAAGCAGGAAATTATGATTAACATTTTTGGTAATTTTTTAACACC
>JAGKTI010016714.1:0-19170 GCA_018397915.1 Birgus latro
ATATATATATAACCTCTCTGTGGTGGAAGGTGATGGCGACCATCACTCATATGATGTAGTGCTGCCTAGTTCCTTCTTCACCTTTATCATTCTTTGTGTCTGCCCTCCTCTCTTCCTATTTGTCGCATGCTTCTTGTCACTTTTTGTTACTGTACCCCTCCTTCTACTTCAGGTGGCTCTACATTAAGTGACAAGTCTAATCGTTTCCTGTAACCCAGGAAACTATTTACAGTGCTGGGTGGTAACCATATAACCAAATATCAAGGTAATGTAGAGTCTGCTGTGGTGCTTCCGTGGGTGGAAAGACGCAAGCACGGCTTCCATGCTGATGCCAAACCTTCACACTATTCCACGTACCTCACTGTGGTAAGGCGATGTCTGCCACAAGGGCTGGGTCTGCATGGCAGGACAACCCTTGGTTACTCAACAGCAACTTCTCTCTTCATAAATCACATGCATATTCTAATATTTATATGAGGTCCTCAATGTAATTTTAACAATTGAGAAGATAGTATTACTTGCTGGAACATAACTCTCACTAAAAGTAATTTTTCAGTCTATTTAGTTTAGCTCAGTTTCTCTAACTGACTCATTATGTGCGTTAACTGAGTGTACAGTGGTTGATTAATGGTGATAACTTGGGTTACGCAATGATGATGATGATATTTGGCAGGATGCAAAGATCTCATTACTGGGCTTCAGAAATCATTGTTCACTGTATTGCATTACATTTATGTTTAATATATCGTACTTAATCAGTAATTATGTCTGTAGTTATACAGTATATTGTTGAAAGAAAGTACTGTATAAAGCAACTGCTTCCTAGGTGCCGTCCGACAGGTACAGTACTGTGCATACACCGCGAAAGTATCCGCTCCCCCTTGTGGTAGGCAGTGCCTCACCAGGGTTGGACCAGAGTTCTTCTCACGGCAAGGTTTGGCTCTTGGGTGGATGCTGCAGCTGTACCACCCAAAGTGCACAGCGCCACCACATTTAGGCTCCCCGTCAATGTACGGTAATTGATGATTGCCAGAGAGTTATGTTTATGGGTCATGAGGTGGAGCCACGGTTCTGTGCATGGGCTTGAATACTGTTATATGGCTAATTTCACTGGGTATTTGTTGATAATTTTTGTTAAATTAGGTTTGAGTTACAGATTTTTGCATTGTAAGGTGAAGCTAGGATTCTGGATGCTTGAATGTTTCTGTGATTTCACTGGCCATGGTGTTGATAGTTCATTAGGTAGTAGATGGGTGGTAACCATCGCTCCCGGGAGGTACTACGGTGGGAGTGGTGTGGTCACAAAATCCTGGTACCTGGCTTTGTACAACGCTCCCAGGGGTGGGGTGGGGGGACTTAGGCACATTTACACAGTAGTTAGAGTCCAGGATAAGACTACTACACGTGTATCTCGTACAGAACCAAAATATGTTCAGTATTGTAGGTTGGTTATGTTTGACTTACAAAACACTATCAGGTGGGGAACTCAACCACATTTACACAATAGTCAGTGTCTGGACTGGAAGGGGTTCGGGATTTTTATTAGGTTACAAAAAGTGCACTATAGAGACCATTAGCAAATTAAAAAAAAGGTTTACACATGCAACCTCCTTGGTTACTGGACAAAACCACCCTCCAGTCAGACCTCATTTGCCCATTGACTGAGCTGAAAGGGATTAAGAATCATCTTCAGTTTACATAAAACATACAACAAAGGCCAACAAGCGAAGAAAGGCTATACATGTACTTGTATATGATGTTCCTCAATATATCCTCGTAGTCCAAACAACCAAGAAACTCATGATGTATTCAAACATGTGGAAGCCCACAGGAGATCGATTAGACACTACTACCTTACCTAAACATCCTTTCCCACCTGTATATAATGGCAGAGAGAAGTCCTTCACATCAGAGAAGGGGATAGAGAATGCTTGAGCACAATTAGGGCAGAGTAAGGAGAAAGGGGAGACTGGCCGTCACGCTAAGCTCGTTTGTAAATCACTATCAAGATAACTGTACAATAAAACTCAGTAACTCAAGAGTGCTGTAACTCACCTTCGTTGATAATACGTCTCACGACTTTATTCTGGTTGTATTAAATAACCCATCATCGACTTCCCAACAAGTACCTCTGACCACGCTACCGAGAATACCCTTTCGTGGAGAGATGCCGACCTGTCGAGGGCAGGTGTTCATCCCCCATTGCACAATCTTGACGTGCACTGGCCAATCTTCGTTTATTGTTTCGTCTATTCGGGTCCACACTTGATTGAGAGGGGTGCAGTGGCTGCGCTCACATTTTCCGTTCCCTTGAGGCCAGTAGGGAGAGGAGTGCGAGATTCAGTAGCCAAAGATGGTGGCGAGTTCTTTTCATATCTTGCTGGTATATTCAGGGGCATTGTCGTGTGCAGGGACCAGGGGATACCGAAGTAGTGGAAGGCGTGGCGGATGAGGGCATCAGCCACAGCTACTGCGTTGTGCTCCTTGGCTGGACACGTAATGAGGAATTTTGAGTATGTGTCCACAATGGTGACGATATACTTGCAGCCAGCTCTAGGTGGGAGGGGGGTCGACTACATCCACAGATAATAGCTGCCAGGGTTTGTGGGCAGTGATGTTCCCCGATGGGCCTGAGGTGCGGGTGATGTCCTTGGCCAGTGTGCAGGCTCGGCAGGCCTGGGTATCTTGTTTGGCTAGGTTGGAGGGGCCAGGTGTCCAATAGGTGTCGTTCAATACCTGTAGCAGTTTCTTGGTGCCCAGCATGTATGCCGTTGTTGGAGTCCAGGTGGGTCATGGCATCGAGGGTGGTTTCGGGGTCAAGCACTATGTGTCTGCACTGGGTGAACAAGTGATCGCCTTGCTGTTGGAGTTTGGCGAATACTTGGGGTGGCATCCAATGGGGGCAATCTTTGTTGCGCCACTGGTGCAACAAGTTGGGTTCAGCATGGATGGAGTTGATCGACAGTCGGGACAGGGCATCGGCATTGCCGGGGCGATAGATCTCGTAGTTAAATTCTTCAAGGGTTTGGGTTTCTCTCCACCTGATGAGTTGGGCGTTGTGGATGTTTGACTGGCGTAACCATTGGAGTGACGGGTGATCGGTTATGATGGTGACGTGTGTGCTCGAGAGCTTTGCCCAGAAGTGCTCCAATGCCCAAACAATGCCTAGGCATTCTCGCTTAGTGGCGGTGTAATTTTTCTCGGCTTGGCTGAGGGTGCAGCTGGCGCATGCAATGATGTGTTCCCACCCTTCTTGCACTTGGGTGAGGACAGCACCGATTACCACTAGCGACACGTCAGTGTAGAGACGGAAGAGCACGGTGTAGTCGGGGAATGCGACGATCAGGGCAGTGACGAGCTTGGTTTTCAGGGTATGGAATGCTGTGATTGGATCATCGGTCCAGGTGAAAGGTTTGCCCTTTTTAATCATGTCACGAAGGGGTTTTGCAATGTCGGCAAACCCTTTTACAAAACGCCAATGGTATGATGTCATCCCCAGGAAGGCACATACCTCGTGGACATCTCGTTATAGGGGAAGATCTGTGATGGCATGCAGCTTGTCAGGGTCGGGTGCTATACCTTCTTTTGAGATGATGTGCCCCAGGAAGGAGACAGATCGTGCAGCCAGGACACATTTGGATGGTCTGAGTTTGAGTCCTGCCTGTTGGATGCACAGGAAAACTTGCTTGAGGCGCTGGAGATGGTCGGCCCATGTCTGGCTGAAAATAATTGTCATCCAGGTAGGCCAGGCAGATTTCCCAGGTGAGGCCACTGAGGACAGACTCCATTAGCCAGAAAAACGTAGCAGGGACGTTGCAGAGTCTGAAAGGGAGGATGTTGAGCTCACAGTGCTTCCTATTGCTGGTCGAGAAAGCTGTTTTGCCCCTGTCCTCAGGATGTGTGGGGACTTGCCAGTATCCCAATTGTAGGTCCAAGGTGGAGCACCAGGATGCTCCATATAGGGGGTCGAGGGAGTTGTCTATTCTTGGTAGAGGGGTGGTGTCCTTGGTAGTCATGTCATTCAGGCATCTATAATCCACACAGATACACATGATGCCGTCTTTCCTTTTGACCAGAACGACTGGAGAGGGCCATGGGCCGGTGGAGGGTGGTATGACGCCAGCATCAAGCATTTCTTGGACCTGCCAGTCTTCCTCCGCCCGTTGTTTGGGGTTTTCCGCCATGATGGTTGGCGAATAGGTGGTCCTGTGGTGTGGATTTCATGCGTCAGGTATGTGGTGTGGCCGATGCCTGCTGGTCCTGATGCAAAAAGGCCTTGAAAATCCAGCAGAAGGTGTCAGAGGCTGTCAGCTTGGTGAGGTGAGAGGTGTTTGGGCAGGGGGGGTAGGGTGGCAGGGGAGGAGAGGGGTGCACAAGGCTCGGCCTCCTCCATTTCTCTGATTACTAACCGTTTGGGGAGGGTGAGGGGGGTGGTGGAGATATTTGCGACACATACTGCCCCGAGTTGGCGGGGGCGAGGAAGGTGGGGGACAGTAGGCAGGGAGGGAGAAGAGGCCAGTGATTCTGGTGGGCCTGTTCAGGTGTAGGCAGGCCTCGTGCTGAGGGGGGATGATTAGGACGGAGGCAATGGTCACGGGGAAGGTGGGGTGGGGGGAGGGGTGGGGGAGGCTAGGGGGGGTATGGAGGAGGATGGGAGACAGGGGAGTCAGGGTGAGGGAGTGAGTGGGGGTGTGCATGTGCAGAGTGGCTGAGGGGGAGGGTCTGGAGGCTTCTGAAAATGACGACGTCTCCTGTGGCACTCGATGCTGGTGTTTAACTTCTGTAAGAGGTCCAGTCCCAGGTAGCCATCATATGCACGGCAGTCTGAGTCGAAAATGATGAATATATGTTGGGTTGAAGCTTGCTGGTGGGTGTTGGCACGCAGGGCCCGGGTTTCCACACGTATAGGCAGGGGGCCCTCCCCTGCATCCACAAGGTAAGCTGAGGTGGGNCATGACCTGGCTGCTCTCGTGTCCACCAGTAGCCTCGCTTTTACCCCATTCGGTCTCATCTTGTCATAGACTGGGGGTCGGTATTTTTGTGAGGTGGCCCCCACCACCGTAGGGAGGTGCGGAGGTCATCCTAAAAATTCAGCTGCTGTGGGACGTTGTCTTCTTGAGGTTCCGCATCCTGGGATGCCCTTGGGTGGTTGCTCTGTGCCGGGCAGCCTTTAGCTGCCCGCAGATGTCATGTAGGGGACATTTGTGGCTGCATGCAGAGAAATCCCATGGGTTGATGGTGATAAAATTGTTATTTTCCTTGGGGGTGTGGCACCATTTGGTAGGGTGCACCCTGGGTATTGTGGGCATTGTTGGAGGGCTTGGGTTGGTTGTGGGTGTCCATGGCTTGTCGTGTGGTGGCAGGGTGTGACGGGTGGCTAGGAGACGTCTAACAAGATGGATGTTGTTATCGAGGTCTCCCGTAGGGTCATAGATGGTGAAGTGTTCTCTGATGATGCTAGGGAGGGTCCTCAATAATGTGTTGAATATATGGATCTCCCGGGTAGATGCGTCGGCGTCCGGGTATGCGACAGTGACGAGTCGCCTGGCCTGAGTGTGTTGTCCAGGTCGCCGTCAAAGGTGAGGGTGTCTAGCTGTGCCAGAGCTGCGACTTTCCCTAAGGATGGCGTGACTGCTTGAGTCACGCTTTGAGTGAAGTTGGCCCATGTCAGTTCCGGGACAATCTTGGGTGCGATGCTTGCCACTGCTTTGCCCAGTTGAGGCAGGGTAACTGCTGTCTTCTGCCTGTCATCTTCAAATCCTATGTCCAGGAGTGGCTTAACCATGGATAGGTATGTGTTGATATCATATTGTTTGGGGTCAAACTTTGGCAACTGCACGTGTGGTTTGGCCTCATTTTGCAATACTTTCCCTTATGTTCCTTGTTGCTGCCAATCGGATCAAGAACCACCACTAGCCATCAGTGTTATGCTGCGTGTTTAAAAGGCCAACTCCTTGTCCTTTGATCATGAGCTACTGATCTGGGGTTCTTTTCTAGACTGGGTCTAGTGCATACAACTAGAGGAACAGAGCATAAAACTCGGCTCAGTCAACCCCACATGTATATTACCTTGAGTTCCACAACACTGAACAAGATACAAATACAATATCACACAATACACTATTCAGGTACAAGGCACAATCAGGACAAGGGGACTCTGGTCTGGGCTGCTGAATACTTGGGTTTGTCACAGGTGTCGGCCAGGTGTGGGGGGAGTCCCGTCAAGGGTGTCCTCTCGCAGGAGGCACAGGACTACTGGCAGGGGCGGGGTCGTCTGGGCTGGACTGCTGGGCGGCATAGAGGGAGGCCTTTTCCTGGTGGGGCCTCACGGGGGAGTTCGGCACTTGGGGCTAGGGCCAAATAAGGCGAGCAGGCGCACTTGTCTGCGCCCATTCCTGGAGGTGGAGTTCCAACCAATGGGGCTGGGGAGGTCGCGCCTCGAGGTCCTGGGGGCTCCCCTGGGTGTCAGAGGGCTGTGGTCCTCCTTGGGCTGAGCCGCCGTCAGGAGCAGCTTGCGGTGACCCTTCCTCTGGGAGTCCAACAGCTGGGGATGTTGTCTGGGCGCTGGTTGTAGGGCGTGGACTCTCAGGCTCATCACGGTGCCTCGCCAGAGCTCCTACAGTTGTAACTCCTCCAGGGGGCTACCTCTGTAGGGAGAGAGAGAAAGGTGTCCTGCTCGGCCACAGGAGTGGTGGTGGGCCGAGCCAGGGACGTCTTCCATAAAGTCACAGGGGTAGAGGACGAAGAGCAGATGGTGGCCTGCTCTCCCTGCCCACTGTGGATGGTGGCCAACACTGCAGTTCCTCTAACCCCAGGGACAACAGGCGAAGAGCAGACGGTGGCATGCTCTTCTTTCCCAACATGGATGGTGGCCTGTGTCACGGTCCTGCTCCCTGTGGATGTGGTAGACGAAGGAGACAGCAGACAAGCCTTTCTTCCTGGCAAGGACAGTGGCCTTCACTGTGGTTCTGCCCTTCTCCAGGTATACAGCCAGAGAGTGGATGGTGGCCTGCTGTCCCTTCCCGGTGTGGATGGTGGCCAACACTGTAGTCCTGCAGGGGGTTGCAGGTGAAGAGTGGATGGTGGCCTGCTCTCCCTTCCCAACATGGATGGTGGCCTATATCGCAGTGCTGTCTGGGGCTGTCGTATCAGCCCCACCCCGAACCTGGCGAGGGCTGGCCTGGCTGGAGAGTAGTCTGCTGGGACTGCGCTCTCGTAGTGGTGCTGGTTGAGGGTGGGAGAGGTGCAGGGCAGTAGGGGATGTAAGTCCCTCTAACCCTGGGCCTACACATGCCGTACATGCCTCCCAGTGGGCTCCTCCTAGGGTGGGTGTTGCGATACCCCTCCCTGAGTCTCCCGTCGGGGTGGGCATTTCATTATGTGTGTGTGTGTGTGTGTGTGTGTGTGTGTGTGTGTGTGTGTGTGTGTGTGTGTGTATTTGGAGTGACACATATGGACTGAGTGAGAATGAAGTGCTAAGGAGAACTGGAGTTACGTGGGAGATGGCTGAATGAGTTGGAGAGTGTTGCGATGGTCTGGGCATATGGAAAGAATGGATGAAGAGCGATTGGTGAAAATGATAACCGGATCGGATGTGAGAGGTGTTAGGCTGAGAGGAAGAGCATGAATAGGATGGATGGACTTTGTGAAGAGAGTGTTAGATATGAGAGGGATGTCTGTAGAGCAAGGAAGAGTGGCTGTGCATGACAGGGATGACTGGAGAGAAACTGTGAGTGTAGAGCAAGGAAGAGTGGCTGTGCATGACAGGGATGACTGAAGAGAAATTGTGAGTGAATGAATGATGACACAGCCCCGAGGGCATATTCTCTCGCACTTGGTCTGATCAGCTGATCAGGTCAGGTGCGGGGAAGGGGATGGGTTCATTATGATGTGGCAGGAGTAAACCAACTCAACTGTCGGGCCATGCTTCAGATGTCAATGATTGCACAGCTCAGTTGACCCTCGTGTGGTGAGGATCTGTCTCTTCTCCCCTTTGGGCTAGAATACTAGTGAATGAGTGTGTGTAGATGAGTATTTTGGGAGTGTGTCATCCTGCCTCAGCTACCCCCATTTTCTGGGGTGAAAGAAAAATGTATACACTCTTTAACGGCTTATAAATCTGCATTTTTTTTCCCCACTGAGAATTGCCCATGAAAATGGCCATTCCCAGACTAACATTTGACCAACATAATTTTGTACTGAAGTGGTACTGGGCAACAGAAAATAAAAAAAGAAGTTCAAAGACAGCAATGAGCAGGTTGTCGTAGTTATTTTCTTTGTGACTGTTTAGATAACAGGGGTCACAGGTGTGGGGCAAGGAGTGTACCTGGCCCTCAGGACCCCCATGTTAGAGATACAAATGCATTTTTGACTGCTCCTCCTCCTGCACCTTTTGCCAACTTCTTAGTTATTCCTGGCCCTGCTGGAGTGGACCTCAGAAGGTGCAATATTTTTCACATACATCAAGAACTTGTCGCTGCCTGTGGTGCAGCCCCTAAAGTTGTTCCGCAGGCTGATGACAGTTTGTTGGTGGAGGTGTCTGACCCTTCTCAGAGTGCGGTTGTTCTTTGTCCATGCTCTCTGGTCAGCCTGTCACATGTTCCCCCCATGCTTCGTTGAATCATTCTCGTGGCGTTGTGTATGCTAAGGAATTGCTAATTTACGATGAGGCATGCCTTGTTGAAGAATTGTCAGCCCAGAATGTAATAAAGATTGAAAGGATTAAGAAAAAGATGAATGGTGACCTTGTACCAACTCCATCCTTGATCGTGACTTATAATTTCATTGAGCCTCCCTGCTGTTCTTAACCCGCCCAGTCCCACCGACGTACGATGCACGTCGCTACTTTTTCCGCGGACAAACCCAACAACGTGCATCATACATTATTCAACTGCAAGGCCCATTCTGTACACATTTTTCAACATTCGCAGGTGATTTTTGGTATGCATATATGGGAGACTTTCCTCTACCTGCTGTCAAGCAGGGATACTGCCTGGCCCCACCTAACCCCCCCCCCTCCTCCCTCCCCCCACACTGGACAATTCACCTGTTAGCAGTAACCTGGCCAATAAAGGTATTTTGCCCCACAGTCTCTCCAATGAAGAACTTCACGATGAAAGTGATTCCTGAGGTGGAGGACAAAGAAACAAAGGAGCTAGAGGTAGAAACTAACAGAAGTGATGAGGTGGTAATGTCGTAAAGGAAGGTGCCATATACTGGGGTTTTGGGTGAGTGGACAATGCTTTTATCACCTATATTATTGTGTTAAAACCAATATAGACTTGTACTACACATTAATTCGTACCAAATAAATAAATAAATACGTAATTTAAAGAGGCTTGAATTAGTTAACCCTTCCATAGTTCGTTTTCTTTAGCCAGGTACCCTGAAAAAGAAAGAAAATATAAGGCTAAATGACACCTGTATCAACATTTGTAACCTCAGGAGGACGATGTCTCTATGACTTTTAGATGTTTTTACCAAAAGCGGAGGTTTGAGCCAAAAAAAAAAAAAGTTGAAAATCAGTCGGGATCTGGGGATAGGCTGGGTAAAAAACCGGTCGGGACTGGGTGGGTTAACGCTGCATGGTACCAGTACAGAGTTAGGCCTTATGTCCCTATGCCTCGAAGATGTTTCCACTGTCAGTGTTTGGGTCATATTGGTCGAACTTGTAGGCCCCCTGCCCTGGGCCTTCTAGCAGTCTGTATGTCGTGTGGTCTAGATGTTCACGTTGGTGTGGAATGCCCTGGTCCTGTATCTTGTGTCAATTGTGGTGGTGAGCATGCTGCTTTTTCCTAAATCTTGTGATCGTTACAAAATGGAACAAGATATTTTGTCTCTCAGAGACACAGAGAGGCTGAGTTTTACTGAAGCTAAGAAGAGTGTCATGTCTATGTATGTCTGCCCAAGTGTGTCCTTTGCTTCTGTTCTTTCTAAGTCAAAGCATGCTGTGCGCCGTTGTGGGGCTCCTGCTCCTCTCACTGACCTTTCTCCTCGTCCCTTGTCAGATACTGGACATCCTACTCCTCCTCCTCATGATCTCCCAAGGATTCAGGTACCTTTGCAGTCTTCATCTCGTCCGGCTGCTGCTCCTGTATCAGCTGCTACTCCTTTACCAGCTGCTACTCCTGTACCAGCTGACACTCCTGTATCGGCTGCTGCTCCCATACTGACTGCTGCTCCTGTACCATCTGCTCACTCAGCTACTGGTTTTCAGTCTTCTCTACAGTGTGCCTCTACAGCTTCTAGTGTATCTAATTCTGGTGTAGAGATGGAGGTTGCATCTACCAACCTCAAACGGTTGAGGAGTGAGGAGTCTTTGGGTGACTCCCCTCCTCCTAAGTTTCAAACTTCTGTACCGCATGAGGATTCTGAGGGGGCTCTTCGCTCGACAACCTGGCCATTGGTGGCGTCTAAGTCAGCGGGTGCTTGTGATGTTCTTTCTGGGACTCCAGTCCCTGCCTCTTGCTCAGGTGTAGTGGGGTCTGGATCATTAGATACTCAGGGGGCTCGATCACTTGCTCCCTCTGATCCGTCGCCCAGCAACCAACCTTTGGTTGATTCTGTTGGGGAGGGTTCAGTTGACCTCGTGGGGCCAGCTGGACCCCCACGTGGGTGCGCGGATGGAGCGAGTGAGTCTTCCAGGAAGGTCTCTGTGCCTCAGGCTCATTCTGGTGATGGGCAGGACTTGTCTCGGAGTAAGGGTCCTTCCACCCGTGGACACTCTAAATCTTCATTGTCTTCTCGGTTGGTGAGGCAGAGCTACACGCCTCGGAAGGAGGGCTTTCACACCCTTCCCAGCAAGGTTGCTACATAGCCTTGGTGTTTCTCAATTCATATTATTTACTACTAATCAGTATGGCACAATCAATACCACTCTGTCTTCAGTGGAATTGTAGAGGTGCCATGGCAAATTGGCAGGAATTGCAGTTATTACTTTCTGCTCTGAGCCTGCTTTGTGTCTGTCTCCAGCAGACAATGGTGGGAGATAGTCCATATCCTTCCATCAGGGGGTATAAGGTCTTCCATGCATCTCCTCCTGGCGGTCACAGCAGTGGCTGTGCCATTTTATGGCGATCTGATGTCCCCTTTATTTCCTTTGCAATACAGTCTCCCATTCAAATTCTAGTGGTACAGATGCACGTTGAGAGGTGCTATACCATCAGTTCTCTGTACCTTCCACCTTCCGTTCCTGTTATGTGTGCTGATCTGGAGACCCTTATCAGTCAACTTTCACCCCTTTTTCTACTCCTTGGTGACCTTAATGGCCGCCATCTTTTGTAGGGTGACTCACTTGCGAATCCCCGGGGTGATCTTCTTGCCTCTTTGGTTGGGGATTTAGATTTAGTTGTCCTAAACGATGGGAGGCCGACCCCATTTTCATGTTCAGACTGACACATATTCTGTCACTGACCTCACCATCTCCTCCCCTGATTGTGCCCTTGATTTTTCTTGGGAGGTTTTGGATGATCTGCATGGTAGTGGCCATTATCCTGTGTTGGTCCAGACTACTCGCTCTGTTCCTGCAGTCTGTATGCCACGCTGGTGCTGGTGTCTGGATAGGGCTGAATGGTCTCTCTTTGAGGAACTGTGTATTTACCTACAAGGTTACTGATTTTTCAACTATTGATGATGCCGAACGTTATTTTAATGACTTTTCTCAGCAGGGGTTCATTCCATCTCACGGACTTCTGGTGTTTTTTCCCGGAGACCTGTGCCATGGTGGAATGATGACTGCTCTATAGCAAAAGGAGCTTACAAAGTGGCTGCCTGTCGGTATTTTGCCAATCGTGATGTTATTTTTCCAGTTTCACAAAGCATGTGCTGACTACAGATGGGTCATGAAGAATGCTCGCTGTAACTCGTGGAGGTCGTATGTTTCTACAGTTACGTCCTCTACACCAGTGTCTATGGTGTGGAAAAAGGTGCGACTTCACAGAAATCTTGTGTCTGCATCAGTTTGCATATCAGTTTGGTGCTGTCTCCACAAAGGATCCTTCTAAGCCGTGTGCTAGCTTTCCTAGGGATCAGGAGAGGCTAGGTCTTGACTTTCACTCTCGTGGCGGAGAGCCATATAATTTAGACTTCAGCCTCCGTGGGCTGCGTGCTGCCCTCTCGGAGCGTGATGACACTGCACCTGGGTCTGACGACATCCCATACGCTCTGCTGCGTCATCTGCCAACTGAATCAATAGTTTTTATTGGACCTATTTAACAGGGTTTGGAGTAAGGACTCTATTCCTAAGAGTTGGAAATTAGGTATTGTCCTCCCCATTCCCAAGCCTGGTAAGGACCATTCCCATGTCTCCAACTATCGCCCTATTACTTTAACATCGTGCATGTGCAAGCTATTCGAAAAGATGGTCAGTGTCAGGCTTGTATCGTTTCTAGAGAAGGGTTGCTTTCTCTCTCCTTCGCAGAGTGGCTTCTGTAAATTACGGTGTACTTCAGACAACCTTATCAGCCTCTAAGCAACATCTTATGGTTGTGTTCTTTGACCTTGAGAAGGCTTATGACACTGCCTGGCGCCATGGCATCCTCCAACAACTTCATGCCTTTGGTTTACGTGGTCGCTTGCCCATGTTGCTTGGAGACTTCTTGACTGATCGTGTGTTTCGGGCCCATGTGGGTTCTACCCTCTCTGCACCACTGTGCCAGGAGGAGGTGTCCCACAGGGGAGTGTCTTAAGTGTTTCCCTGTTTGCTGTGGCCATTAATGGTATTCTTGACATTGTGCCTGCTGGGGTACCCTCATCCCTTTATGTGGATGACTTAGCTATATGGTTTTCTGGCTCCTGCATGTCTGCTATTGAGTGGCATATGTAACTTGCCTTGGACAAGATTTCTGCCTGGGCCACTTCCAAGGGTTTTCGTTTTTCCCCTTCTAAGACTGTGGCTATGCACTTTTGTAGGATGAGAGGGGTACACCAGGACCCTGATCTCAAGCTCTGTGGGAGGAGACCCTGTTGTGTGGCAGAGACGAAATTCTTGGGCCTGACGTTTGACTGCCATTTGACTTGGGTTTCTCACTCGGCAAATCTTAAAGCATCATGTATGAAGGCTCTCAATCTATTGAGAGTTCTGTCCCACACCTCTTGGGGTGCTGATTGGAGGACACTCTTGCATCTGTTTCAGGTTTTTGTAACCTCCAAGCTGTCATATGGCTGCAAGGTCTACTCCTCTGCCACAGAGTCCAGACTAAAAACTCTAGATGCTGTCTATCATACTGGTATTCGCCTTGCAGCTGGAACTTTTCGGTCATCTCCGATTCCCAGTTTGTTGGTGGAAGCTGGTGAGCCTCCCTTCGATCTACTGCGTCAGTCTGCGGCAGCACGGTGCTGGCTCCGAATTCGTCACCTTCCAGACTCACTTGTCTGTGAGTGTGTTATGCAACAGTCCTGTTTTTTTTATATTAGACACCCTTGCATGCCTCGTTTGTTTGGATATAGGGTTCGGGATATCATGGAGGAGTTTGGTTTGTCAGCAATACCTGTCAGTCCTGTTCGGATCCCGAGGGTTGCACCATGGATCTTACCAAAGGTAACTTTCTGCAGGTTTTCTGCGGACTCAACGGATTCTGTCGCTCCTCAGGTCTTTTACAGTTATTTTTAGAATATTCCTCTAGTCATGGTGGATCTCTGCCTGTGTGTATGATGGCTCTAAATCCGCCTCTGGTGTTGGTTTTGGAGTGGTGTTTCCCAATTTTAGCCGTGGAGGTAGTCTTCCTTTGGCTGCCTCAGTTTTTACTGCAGAGTTATCAGCTATCGTTTTAGCCCTGAAGTTGGTGTATGTTCACCATAGCAATTATTTTACTATTTTTAGCGACTCTGAAGGGGCACTTTTGGCCCTGGACTCTTTTAACTCTTCCCATCCTATAGTTTTAGCTATTTTGGACTGGCTTTCCCTCATTCGTCGTCGGGGGAAGAGAGTGGATTTCTGCTGGGTTCCCGCACATGTTGGTGTCATAGGTAATGCAAGGGTAGATGCACTAGCTAAGGCTGCATCTTTGCAACCTGTACATGCTCCTTGTCCTCTGCCTGCTACTGATTTACGGGCTCCACTATTGTCTGCTGTTCGTGCTTGTTGGCAGTTGCAGTACGATAGTATTCCTGTCAGCAAGCTAAAGGAAGTCACCTGGTTCGTCTCTCAGAGAGTTTGTTTTACAATGTCTCATAAGTTAGAGACTGTTCTGGCTTGCCTTCACATTGGACATACCAAGCTCACACATGGGTTCCTCATGTGTGGTGGCATGCAGCCATTCTTTGATGACTGTTTGGTTCCCCATACTGTCGGGCATTTACTGGATGAGTGTCCCAGTTTGAGCAACTTACGTCGGAGGCTGCTATTTCGACACCGAGGGGAGGGTGGTGTTTACTGTCTCTCTCTGATGCTTGGGGGAGAGCACGGTACCTCTGGAGACGATGTGTTTTTATTTCTGAAGGAAGCTGGCCTCCTTCACGTGTTATGATTGCACTGTTTTTACTTTGATGTCTAGTTTTTTTATATGGAGTTCTGCTTTTCACTGTTTTTATATTTTTACTTTGATGTCTAGGTTTTTAATATGGAGTTTTGCTTTTCAGTGTTTTTATATTTTTACAGCTTATATTTTTGCTTATATGGCACCATATAATCTTGTTGTTGCGGTGCCATGCGTTTTATCAAACAATCAGTCAATCAATGTGACTTCAGATATCTGCAACAACTCTTCCATTCTCTTGTTGCATTTTGATGTTCAACGTCTTCCAGACCGTTGCTTTTGTATGTTTCGCACATGTCCATCAGTTTCTAATTTATCACGTATACATACAGTTCTAACCCGCACTGAGGGTTCTGTTTGAAATTCCTTTCTCCACTGTCTTTTAACTTCTTTTATCTTTTCTTCTTTCCCATACCACTTCATTACAAACTTACGTTGGTCAAATGTTAGTCTGATAGTGGCCATATTCAAGGGGCGACTCTCAGCGAGAAAGAAGAGAGAGATAAACATGCAACTTTATAAGCTGTTAACCCGAGGAATCCCATCAACATATGGGTATGTCGTGACGTTTTGTCACAGCTACACCCATCGACGTACCGGTACGTCGCGCAATTGCAAGGATCATAATTTGCACAAATTTCAAAATTAAATTTGCGCTTGATTTTGGGTACATAGGCTCGGACGACCTTCCCCTATCTGCCACCAGGCGGGGACGCTCGTCGACCCAACGCGACCCGCGCGCGGCCGCACCTCGTCCACTCACCTCCCAGCAGTGACCCACGTCAGATATGGTGCGCCGAGGCCTCTCAGACTTGCAGATTCAAGCCGCCCTTGATGCCTTCACAGGCGACAGTGATTCGCCCCTCAATGATGAGGTGGCAGATAAGGACTACATCCAGCCTGAGAAGGAGGAAAGCACTAGCAGTGACGAGGAGGTCCCTTCACCACGAAAGCGGCGCTACGTCACCTATCGCGCCACTAGAGAGGGCCTCCCACCACCTAAACAGCGTGGTAGGGCCTCTATTCATCCCCTACGTGATGTAGAGGGTGAAAGTGAGGACAAGGACGAGAAGGGAGCTGTGGGACATGCTGCCACGTGCTACGGCCGCGAGATTATCACTCATCGCGGCCCCGAGAGGACAGCATGTCTTTTCCTAAGGTATGGGCCTAGTGTCTTGTTTGGGGAGGGTGGAAGTGGTGTGGAGGGAGTGAAAAGTGAAAGGGAAAGTATTGTGACAGTTAATGAAAGGGAGAGTGGCGGGAGTGTGCGCTCACGTGGTGGTGTGAGGGATGATGATGATTTAGATTTGCCTCTCCACTGGGAGGACACGGGCAAAAACAAAAGCCCGTCAGAGAGGGGTGTGAGGGAGCGGGGTGGGCCAGGTGCGGCGGTGACTCACGTGGGTGATTCACGTGGTGTGGTGATGGAGCTGGTAGGTGTGGATGAGCCACTCCCCAGCACATCTTTTGCTCCCCAGTATTCCCAGTCCTACTCCCCACAGCCCCCTGATGTTCCCCAAGGTTGTAAGGGTAAGGGTAAAGGTAAGGGTAAAGGGCGAGGCAAGAGGAGTGCGAGTTGGGAAGCCCTTCGTTCTCCTCCTCCCCAGCCTTCCCCACCATCATCTCCTCCCCACCCCGACGAAGGCGACGATGGAGGCGATGTGACGTGGAATTGGGAAGATGGGAGTGATTTTTCTGCCATAATTCACCCCTTCACTGAGCAGGGACAAGCAGGCTGCACGGCTCCTGGGATCCACCGTTGCTCAAGCAGGTTGGATTTTTTCCACCTGTTTTTCGGTGAGGGTTTTGTCCAGCAGATTGTAGACCAAACGAACAGGTTTGCAAGCAGCCAGCAACGTGAGAATGAAAGACTGGGCACCAGGAGCAGACATTCGATCTTGTATGATTACCCTGTTTTTCTGTCAGAGATGTTCGTTTTTATGTGCCTGTTACTTTTGGTGGGTCTTTTACGTAAAAACAAAATTCTGTCCTACTGGACTATGGACCCTTTAATGCAGACACCAATATTTGGCAAGATCATGACCCGTAATCGGTTTCAGCAAATCCTAAGCTGCCTCCACTTTTACGTTGCTGATGATCCTGCCGATGCCAATGATACAGATAAGATGAGGCGAATTAGGCTGGTTTTTTGATCACCTAAAGCAAACATTTCGTTCCTCATTTTATCCCTGTAGAGACCTTGTCATAGACGAGAGTTTCGTATTGTGGAGAGGCAATATTTCTTATTGCCAGTATATACCCAGCAAAAGGCACCGTTTTGGCATCAAGATCTTTGTTATGTGTGACTGTAGGACTGGTTATGTGCAAGACATAGTCTTGTACACACCGGTGCATAAACAGACCTAATAGAAGATCGCAGTATTGGACTCTCGGGGGCAGTGGTGAAAACAATGATTGAAGAGTACCTTCATCGTGGTCACGTCCTCTACCTCGATAACTGGAACACTAGCCCTCTTCTCGCTCGTTATCTACACCTGCATGACACGGGACTCTGTGGAACGGTGAAGGTGAACAGGCGACACATGGTCAAGGTCGGGCGGAAGCTAGACAGAAATGAGGTGGTCTTCTTCAAGGCTAATAACATCCTGGCAACAGTGTGCAACCACAACAGGGAAGTCTGCCTCCTATCCACTGTTCACCGACCTTTCATGCACCGCACAGATCCGTTGATTACCGTAGCGAGAGAAGGCGCCTCATCTGGAAACCTGAGCGTGTTCTGGACTACAACATCAATATGCGGCTCGTGGACCAGTCAGACTCGATGATGTCGAGTGTAGAGTGTGCCAGGACCACGATGAAGTGGTACAAAAAGCTTTTCTTTCACCTGCTGGACATAACTGCCCTCAATTGTCACCACCTGCATGCCCTGACAACAGGTGTGCAGGAAAGCTTTGAAGGTTTTGTGCGGGAGCTGTGCAGGGAAATTATTGCTAAGTACGGTGAAGAAAGGACTCAGCAAAGACCCCGCACTGCCCCTACCGCCCAAACTCCACTCAGAATTTCCGGCCGCCACTTTGCCACTCCGATCCCTCCTCAACCGAACAGACCTAGGCCCCAACGCAGATGTCATGTGTGTGGTAATTCACGTGTGAGACCCAACTCAGAGAAAAGACACCCGCTATGAGTGCGTAGAGTGTGACGTGGGTCTCTGCATTCACTCTTGTTTTCAGGAATACCACACAATGATGCAATTCTGAGATGGAGTGATAGCGAAATGATGCTCAGGAAAGTATGCGATATACAGACGCTCAGTATAATTATAAGGCCTGTGAATATGTAATTATACGAATAAAGTGGACACTGGTATAATATAAGTTGAACATTATTGTTTTAGTGCATAAATTTATTCTAAGTCGAGACATTCCTAGCGAGTGTGTAAAGGTGCGATATTCAGACGCTCTGTGTAATTATAAGGCCAGTGAATATGTGAATATTAGTACAAAGTGGAAACGGGTATAATATTAGTTGATAAATACCATTTTAATGCATAAATATGTTCAAAGTCGAGACATTCCTAGCGAGTGTAAAAAGGTGCGATATTCTGTCGCTCAATGTAGTTATAAGGCATATATATCTGTAATTACCAGTATAAAGTGTAAACGGGTGTTTTGTTACTTGAAATGTGTGATGTAAGTCTATTTATCTATTGCCAGACGCCTCAATCCCGAACGGGGTGGCCACAAACAAATCGCCTCCATGTCACTCTGTCCCCTGCCATTTCACTACCACGCTCCCAACTCACACCCCCCTCTCTCATATACCTCTCCACTCCATCCCTCCATCTCATCCTCGGCCTCCCCCTCCCTCTCGCCCCCTCCACCTCACTCACATACACTCTCCTCGTCAATCTTTCACTCTCCATCCTCTCCACATGCCCAAACCACCTTAACGTGTTTCTCCTAATGCTTCCCAGTGCAAAACAATATTCTAAGTCGCAACACGAGTGGCAGCAAGTGTGCTAGCTACGTGATTATGCGCTAGCAGTGCGCTAAATATCGTCGTAAGGATTGTGAGTACGTGAACACATTTACACTGTTTGTGGAATGTTATAATGGCATTGAAAGAATAATATGAAACTAAAAAAAATGTTATGTATGTTGAAAGATGAGTCATAGCGAGTGCGCTGAGTATGCCAGCATACGCTAGCATGATGCTAAATATCATCGTAATGAATGTAAACAGCTGAAACCATTTATATGAAGTCAAAAATGCTAAAATATCATTGAAACAGTAATATGCAAGTAAAAAAAATATGTATCCTGAAACAAGAAACTTAGCGACTCAATGTTACGAAAGTGACCAAACTCGCTATGCTCGCGCAATGGAACAATGCTTATTTTTCCCATATATCTTATTGCAAACCCTTTTATTGTTGTTCTATTTGTGGATTAGATCAAAATGAATAAATGTAGACGTGTTAGTTTTTGTTTCTCCCAGAATTACCTACCGCAGAAAACGTGCGAGCCAGACTCGCCTGTGTCAGAGTACGATACCTGCGCGGGGGGGGGGCTCACCTGTTCTGACCACTTGAGGATGCTGGGAACCACTTTCTTTTCCACAATCCTTTGTTCCACACCTAAAGCGGATGTTTTAGCCAATGAAAAAATTTTCCCAAAAATTCTCGTTACTGGGGGGTATCAGAGGTGGGAAATCAGTCGGGACGTGACGGGTTAAA
>JAGKTI010016715.1:3017-19170 GCA_018397915.1 Birgus latro
GAGAGAGAGAGAGAGAGAGAGAGAGAGAGAGAGAGAGAGAGAGAGAGAGTAGACAGGCTGATATTTTCCCGAATATGAGTGGAAAGATTGTATTCATTCAGCTTGGCCTTAAAAAAGAAAAAAAAAGAAAAAAAATGACATCTCGCAGCACTCAAACTATCGCACACAGAGTTCCTGATCTGTTTGTCTTTGGAAAGTCTTGAGTGTGAGTAAAAGAAAGTTGTTTTAAGCTCCTCCTGTCTCTCACTTCTTCTCTTTTTTTCTTCTGGTGGGGACACGATCAAAAAAAAAAAAAAACTATATAACCCTCGTCTCTATATTTTGAAACGGAGGATGAAACTTATGAAACTGTTCTCTAATAACTAATCAGAGCTGTATTTGGCTGGTAATTTTAACAGCACGACACAGAACTGTATATTTTAACAGTACGAGATGAAGAAAAAACTTTGTGCAATATAGAAAGGAAACTATTCGTGGAGAAATATTCGGGAAAAAAATCACACACAAAAAACACGATAAGCAATGCGTTTAATGTGAAACCCTCGACCACCTGTGCAAAGATAGTTTTGTGATCGAGTGTACAGAGAGAGAGAGAGAGAGAGAGAGAGAGAGAGAGAGAGAGAGAATTTTCCCAAAGTTTGACGAATAAATGGCGAAAAAAATCAAACTATCTTGAAACACGCACTAGTAAACATGGGTTTTTTCATTGTATTTCGCCACTTGTAGATTTTCTTCGGATGTAACCGGAGAGATAAACGTGTCTCTGTTTGTACAATAGAGATGAAGGTTCGATAAATACTGTAATTCACCTCCTCTAGTTCTCACTTTCGCCTGCTAACTAAATTCCCAAAGCTGAGAGAGGTTGGGTATGTTTATGAAGGGTGGGAAAGGGACACAGGTTTGAGCTTGAATTCCTTATTTTCTCTAGCGTTTCAGGTTACACAGAATCCATCTTTAGAGTGTCCGTGTAGTTCTGTGTAGACCCGAGACGATAGAGAAAATAAAGAACTCAGCCTGTGTCCCTCTCCCACCCAACATTTTCTCTTGCCGTAATGAATCGTCTACTTGCTATGTTTCTCCTCCCATGGATGATGAGGAAAGTGACGGACGGCCATTAATTCCTTCAGTCTATGACCTGTTTCTTGATTTTATTCTTGCTACCGTAACACGATTTTATTCGGCTTGCGCGGGACGTCTATAGTATGTTTATTTTCATCTGAGGGAGCCGGGCAATTGTCACAAGTTATAATTCAAAGCCGTGGTTACGTGAAGTACTCTCACTTTGTCATCCCACACCCCACCACGCACACATACACCTCACACTGCCACCCCACACCCCACCACACAAATATTCAGTACACGTCACACAGCCATAACACACACACACAGACACACACACACACACACACACACTCCCACACCCCACCCTCCTTCCTCCCTTACACATCTCCTCCTTCCCTTCCCTCTTCCCTCCCCTTCCCCAATTACCCAGCTCTCCAATCTCATCCCTCCTATTAGTGTTCAATCTTCCTTTCCTCGTCCCTTCCCCCTCCCCTCTCTTGCAACCCCCAGTTCCCTCTCTCCCAGTCAGTCTCTCCTCTTACCTGACTTGCTCTTCAGTATCTCAATAGTTACTCTTCTCTGCTTCCTCTTTCCTCTTTCTCTTCTTCTTCGTCTGTTTCTTTCTTATTCTCTTCTTTTTATTCTTCTCTTTATATTTGTTACCATATCTTTCCTTTGTTTTATATTTTCCCTTTCTTTGTTAGCTTTCTCTCTTCCTCCTCCTCCTCCTTTTCTTTTCCCCCTTCGTCTTCCTCCCTCCCCTCCTCCTTCTCCTCCCTCTCGTCCTCCTCCTTCTTCTCTTCCACTTCTTCCTCTTCATCCTCACCCTCATCTTCTTCCCCTTTCCTCTTCTTCTTCCACTTCCTCCTCCTCCTGGAAGTGTTAATAATTAAAATAACTACTCTACCTAACTCAAAGGGATAAGTCTTGGAAGTTCTCAGAAAACTTATAATAGAAACTAAGACTCATTCTCACCTCTAATACGATGGCACGTTTTTCAACTGAACTTCTGATGCAGCCAGGCGATAAAAGGCTGTTTATCTAAGGAAAGAACTCTCGCAATGAAAGGGTTAATGGACAGACCTTATAATGAATCCGAAATACCTCCCATTAGCTTGAGTTAATGGACAGACCTTATAATAAATCCGAAATACCTCCCATTAGCTTAATAATGTCGGCTGTAGGTGGAGAAAATAAAAAAAAAATAAAAAAATAATTAAAAATACTGCTCATCGGGGTTAGCATAGACAGGCCTCGATTCCTTCTTCCTTGCATTATATATATACTCGATTATATTTAGCACAAATAATTGGTTAATCAGGAATCTAGATTAAATGATGATAATGAGAATGATAATGATGGGGATAATAATGAAATACTGCTGATGGTGATGATGGTGATGATGATGGTAATGTAATACTTATAATGATGATGCTGTTTAAGATGATGGTAGAAACATATCTGAGCAACAGGTGTGGTAACAGAAAAAGTGCCTGAGTGTGTGTTTGCCTGTGTGTGTGTGTGTGTATGTGTGTGTGTGTGTGTGTGTGTGGTACTGCCAAGCCAATTCCAACACCCTGTGCTATCCAGAAACACACGAAAACTAGAACAAGAAGAGCGTCGGTCGATGGAAACTTTAATATCGGTTCAGCTTCCTCCAATTCAATGATTTTTTTTTTCTAGCTTAGTCATGCTGAATTCAGACTGTCATCCAACTTAAAAAATAAAATCACCTCCTAACGATGCGGTAAATCAATGATACACTTAACCCGTCTAGTAAAAAATAAAGGGAAAAGAAAGACAAAGGAAGGGCAAATAAATCACCCTTTCCTAAATCAAACAGTTAATGCTCCTCTAACCCGTTGAGTAAAAAGAGAAAGAAAAAAGAGAAAAGAAAAAATAAATCACCCTAACTTAAATAAAACAATATAATCTTTTCAGTCCAATGGTGTATTTTTTGTTTTATTCTTGCTCTCTCAAAAACGAAAATAATAATAGGTTTCAAGTGACTATTTTTTAAAGGATGAACAGAGGAAGGAAAACAAATTAAGTTTAAAAAAAATCTATACACCAGACGTTAGACATAGACATTATTTCCACCTTCACTGCAAAAGATCTTACTTAGGATGGTAATCTCGACGAGTAAGGAGGCTCCCTAACACCTCTTCTTTCGCAATTTATTTTTGGATATAGCTGGTCATTATCGTTTTGTACGTTATTTAAGCCGGGTATGGCGATATTGGAAGGATTTATGTAACACAAAAGATAGTAAGGTGTAATAAAATAAACCACTTACGAAAATATCCACTGACGAGAATACCCACCTAAAGCTGAACAAACTCGTCTCTAGGCAGAAAAAACAACTCATTATTAAACATCAACAAACTGAACGGGTTAAGTGTATCAACAGTGAAAAAAAGAAAAGAAAATAGAGTCCTGAAGCCTATAGAGTTAAAAAATGGTATTAGGTAAATTAAGAAAAAGAATACGAAAATGGTGTCCTAAAGCTGATAGAGTTCATGGAATAGTCTTCGGTCCCCCCCCAAAGAAAAAGAGCTAGGCCCCCCCACCCCCAAGAGGGCAATCACACCAGCCCCGAGCCAACACATATCTAGCGCGGCTCGGAATATGACCTTGACATTGACGCACTTTCACCAATTTCGAACTCGTACGTTTTCGTCCCTACTACACACCTGTAAAATTTTGTGATGATATCTTGAGCGGTCGCGAAGTTTCCGTGCTAACAGACACACAGAAACACACACAAGGGCAAACCGAAAACGATTCCAATTTCGCTATCGCGGCTGGTAAGAAGAAAATGGCGTCCTAGAGCTGGTAAAGATAATGAAATGGTCTTCCTTCAGTAAAAAAAGAAAAAAAAAAGGAAAAAATGGAGTCCCAGCGATGAGAGAGTTAAAGGAATGGTTTTAGGCCAATCATCCAAGACCCAATTTCCTTCCTGACCCATGATTTCCCCAGAGAAGGTCTCATATCCCTCCATCAAGCCAATCTGTTCACGTGTATCCACTTATTCCATACTGATCCCTATACCACTTTTAATCTAAGCTGACCTAAAATTGCCATCTGCATCTTGATTATCGACTTCTAGCAAAGGATTAACACTAAAACTCCATGCTAGTCACGAAGAAGTGCTATGAAAGGGATATACGGCCACAGTATTGTCTTTTTCTGCCACTGAGCTACGTGAACTAAGCACCAACTGGTCAAATTTTACGCCAAGTTTAGACAAATACACTACAGCAATATTCTCCCATCGATAAACCCTCATTCGGATTCTGGTGAGGTTAGGCTGCATCTTATTAGCTACGTCTTGGCGATTTAGTTTAATACCTAAACATTATTTTCCTTGTTCTCTCTCTCTCTTTCTCATAAATGGACAGGTGTTAGAGAGAGACGCCTTTGTGTGGTGGCACTGATATAGTCGGGCAGACCCACTGCCTGGTTATGCAAACGTCACTCAACTACTTCTCCATCCAATGACAGGAGGATAATGGACTGCTGGAGATGTTCAGCTTCAGCCTACAGTCCACTGGGCTCACATTTTAGATGAACCTGGGGCTACAGTTATCGCTACTATTTAATGTCAACACAAATACTTGGGTAAAAAGTGTGTTTGTGTGTGTGTGTGTGTGTGTGTGTGTGTGTGTGTGTGTGTGTGTGTTGCATATTTTACCTTAACCTTATTTTCAATGTTAATTACACTCTTTTATAATGGAAACTGAATCCACTGATAATATAATAGTGAATACTGTGTCATAAAACAATAAGTAAATGAATAAATAAACAGATGAACAGATATATAAGGAAACAAATAAATTCTTAAACTAATAAATAAATAGATAAGATAATAATAATAATAATAATAATAATAATAATAATAATAATAATAATAATAATAATAACGGTAATGAAAGGACAGAGAATATCCTAAGCTCAAAAGAATCATGAACGAGGTACAGTCGTCATCAAAGTCCTGCCGGCTCTCAGTCCACAAACTTCGAAAATCAGTGTGGCTAATCTGCAGCAAGCGAGACCAATGACACTGATTTACGGGTAAACTAGAAAGCCCTTAGAGAGCGCATTCCTCCGCCAATGCCCTTAGAAAAGGATCCGGATCCGGATCCGTGGATATAGGATCCAGATCAGGATCTGGAACAACCCCATATTTAATCAGTTCTTTCTTGGTCCATGCCCCACTTTTCCACAAAATTCCATTGAAAATCACTGAGAACTTTTGGAGATATTGTGCGGGATACTCCGGATCCGGATCCGGATCTGCCCCAAAATTAAATATTTCTTTTTTGTACCAAGGCCCACCCTTCCACATAGTTTCATCAAATCAGTTCATAGCTTTTTGAGTAATCCTGATAACAGACAAACAAACAGACAGACAAACAAACCAATGGGGGGTAAAACATAACCTCTTTGGCAGAGGTAATAACGTCATCAGTGTCAGTTTTTATGGGTTCACCACACTAATTGTCAAAGTCCGAGAAAAGAAAAAAAACACACACAGGAAAGGAGACAGCAGTTTGATGGTGACTGTTTAGGTACGGACAACATTATTGATCCACTTCCTTGCGATAAATAATGAGGCAGCGAACAATGAACTTCGAGACTCACTGGTGCCGTCTCAGGAGCCCGGCAAACTTTTCAGAATATCACGTATAAATGTCATAATTATTCATTTTAAAATGATTGATATTACGGTCTGTTTACGTACAAAGTTCACGATTTTTCAGTATTTTACTCATTAAGACGAAAATTTCCTCCTTGCCTGACCTCCAACGCTTCCATTAAGTTTGGCCTAAATTGAATCGGACGTATTTCAGCTGACCTTGCCCTCTTCCAGTGACCTTTTATTACTTCATCTGTGGCTGAACATGAACCATTCATTTATGTTGAATTAAGATCGAATAACAAGGTTTTGAGTTAAAGTGACCTTGCATTGTGACTTTTGCCTTTGAGCGATTATATTAAAGACGGAACCACTTCACCTTTTCCTGACCCTCATCCCTTTAGCCACGTCTGATCTACATCGGACCGCACTTTCTCTTTCTATGATCTATGACCTTTTTTTCGGCCAGTATCTATCAAGGAGAATGAAGCTCACCAGCGAAAAAAAAAAGATTATGCGTTATGCCATATTTGAGCTGAGCCGTTTGAAATAAGAAACAAAGAATGTACAGACATTTGAGCGTTATGGCAGAGTCTTTTCCAGCATTTTAGTTTTATATTCAACTCATTAGAGGGTTGTTTTAGATACAGAAACTCTCGAGGATCAATGGTAGATGTCTATAAATATTTAAAAATCTCTGTGTCTGAGAGTTATGACGAATTTTGTTGTTTAAATGAGCGCTTCGGAGCCATCTCTACATAGTGTGACTATCGACACTATGATAACTGTTGGTTACATCATTTGAAGCAAGGCTATTTTGACTCTCACCATCACTATATACTTTATGTTGATAAATGATCTATTACTGCATTGATATTTCAACTTTTCATTTAACAACAGAGCTTAATAAAACTTGATTAAATTTGCCACATTGACGAAGCTTGCACAGTCCAGGACACGCAGTAAAATGTGGTGTTTATTTATGGTTGAACATGTCAAAGTTCAAAAACGTAAGGATAATGAGTTCAAGGAGCCAGAGAGCGTTGACTATAAGAATAACCGTTCAATTATTTTTCCAGTGCCTACCACAACCGGAAGAGGAGCAGGACCCATGTCAGGAGACTCATCACCTGACACCACGGCAGCCCAAACAACAACTGCTGAACTCACTACCACAATCACCACAACAACCACACCCTCCACAACTACTGCCGTGCTCATGACTTACGACAACAAAGTGGAGAATCACAACTCTTGCTCAGCTGATCGTGGCGTGACTGTTGTGTCCCTCAAACCTTATGAGCAAGTCTTCAGTGACATTGATTGGATTGTGTGCACGCGACCTATCCAGGGAAGCACGAAGTTTGAGGTGAATGGAAACGAAGAGCTGAAATCCATGGGACCTGACCACTCGGCCGAATGCAGCCAGAACAACGTAGTAGTTGGCATCAAAGGATACAATAATATGAAAGCCGACACGTCCTACGACCAAGAGGACAAAGAATGGGACAACTCTCTCTACATGTTCATAATGTGCCAACCGCTGGCGACCTGGACGATGACGGGTGACTGCGAGGTGGTGAATCGGACGAGCGGCGTGCCCTGGAATGGGTGGGAGTCCATCAAGGGTGAAACAACCGGCTGGACTGACTGGTTCCTGTGCTCTGAAGGCTACATCGCCGTGCAGATCACTCGGGCACCACGTTATGGAGAGAGAGGTATATCCTCCATGAAGTGTTGCAAGGTAGTCCCGCCAACGACGTGATTCATCCGGCACCTGAAACTGATTGGTAGTCTACAAAAAAAGGATTGCACACCTGGGGTACGATGGATGTGAAAATGAGAGAGTTTTGTAAGACACACGTGAATCCATTAACCTTTTACCTTAAAAAAACACAGCACCCAGAATGTGAACTTTTGTGAGATTTTGAGTCCAGATCATTACTAAGGATAATAATTGCTCTTATAATCACAGGGCACTCCATATATCACACTGATTCGTCCGTGTTTCAGACTGGTACGTGCGGTAAGGTAAGGTGTACCTCCAGTCTGATGAAGTTTTTCCTATACTTTTCCTGCTGCTTAGAGACGATTTGTAGTTCAGTTAACTGGAGACGTCTGATAAGGAATGAGTGAATGAAGGCAAGATCTAACTCTGAGTAAGTTAGTCGAGTAACAGCAAAAAGAAAAAAATAAAATAAAATAATAGTACTAATAATAATGTCAAAGTAATGCGGGAATTATACCTTTAGCTGGAGGACATAATTTTCATTTCATTGTGTCCCTTTTCTGACGATTTCGTATAGCTTAGGTGAAACTTTTCGAACTGGAAGGGTTAGAGGCAGCTTTATCCCGTTGAATTAAGTGTCATAGTCTATTGATTTATACTTGATCCTTCCAGACGATTTTACTAACTCTGAAAGGAGAATTTCGAAGTTTAGAATGAAGTGACAGCTACATCGAATTCCACCCCCCCCCTTATCTTTTTTACCAGATGAACGGAGGAAGTAATATAACTAAATTAAAAAAAAAAAAAATAAATACACCCCATTATAGGTGTACTCTGTTCATAAAAAATGTCTAACAGTTGGATTTAACCTGCTGTTAGCTGAAGTTTGGGGGGAAACTAGTCTGGGGAAACAATTTCCAAAGAGGTGCATTTCGGGGAATAAAGGAATTCTGAGAGGCAGAAGTTCTGTAATATGGTAGTGTTACAGCCCAGTCAAGAGTGCTACCAGATGCCCGTGTGGCAAGCAGAAAGGCGTGGAGAAGTGGCATAACAGATGCAACTTCGTCTGAGCATTTGCTATAAGATTATCTGAAAAATTAATGCAAGGGAGGCAACATTCGGTCTTACTTGTTGGGGAGGTAGTTCATTTGTAATTGCTGGGTTATTAATAATTCTTTCAGCGTTTTTTTGAATTTTGTCCAGTTATTTTAGTCCATCCTCTCCACATCCACCCCACAAGGGTGAGCAATTTTCCGACTGAAAGTGCACATGACTCGTGTATATTATGGCTGGTCTTGCAAGTGATCTAACAT
This sequence comes from Birgus latro, assembly GCA_018397915.1. Classification (NCBI taxonomy): domain Eukaryota; kingdom Metazoa; phylum Arthropoda; class Malacostraca; order Decapoda; family Coenobitidae; genus Birgus; species Birgus latro. The sequence continues at coordinate 11,761 of JAGKTI010016715.1, forward strand.
GAGAGGTCCAGTGGAGGGTACTGTTTAGTGAATCTGAGAATTTCAATACTTTTAGAGACAGGAATACTGGTTGCATTGAAGGTAATATAGGAGTCAGGCAATATCTGTCTGTTAGTAAATTAGATACAGTATATTTGTTTTTTCTAGCATTAAATGAGACAATGTTATTTTGTCCCCATTCAATGATCTTAAAAAAGTGTTGATTTATGGAGATTGCTGTGCTGAGTTGGGAGTTAGAGATATCAGACTTTGTGAATGGATGTTTAATTGTGAAGGAACTGTGAAGTGTTGAGTCATCCGCATAAGAATGAATGGGATTATGGGTTATGGACAAGAGATAATTAATATGAAAGAGGAACCTGGATGGAATCATGACTGATCCTGGACAAGAAATGATAGGCTGTAGCAAGGGAGTTTGGATAGAAAGGGAACGGTGCCACAGTTTGTCCAAAGCTTTTGAAATATCAAGGGCCACTGCCTGGGTTGATTAATTGACTGATGGATGGTGGGAGTGAAGAGACTGAGTATATCAACAGCGGGTCTTTCCTGGCGAAGGTCCCTGACTAAATGGTTGGCTTCAAGATATTCATCAATGTGCCTATTAATGACAACCTCAAATACTTTTCCAAGAGATGTGATCATTACTGGTATGTAATCAAATGGGTCAGACGAGCTTCCTTTCTTCGGGTTTGGATAGACATTGGCTTCTTTCTAAGAGTCAGGGAATGAAAAAAGTACGAATGCATAGTCTGAATAATTTAACTAGAATAGGAGCAAGTTCTGGGGAACGCTTTTTCAAAATGATTGGAGGAATTCCATCTGGACCTGGAGCTTTGTTGGTTGGTAAATTGTCTAGGATGGATTTTACGTATTTAGGTTGTATCTTAAGTGGAGCAGTTTCCGGAGAGTCGAGTTCTAGTACAGGGACGTTCTGACTGACTTCCTCTTATTTAGAATTTCTGCAAATGTATTGGCAAGGATGTTTGCTTTTCCACGCGGGTCATTTGTAACGTTACCATCTAAATATCTTGATGGGGGAATGGGTGATGACTTGTTGACCTTATTATTGAAAGAATTGAGAGTTGACCAGAATATTCTATTGCCAGTAGGATTATTTAATAGTTTCAATGCTTGGTTGCGAAAAGTTTGATTTTGCGAGATTTCTTACTGCTTTTGCGTGGTTTCTTGGAATTCTAAATTCACTGAGCGATCCATATGTTTTTTTTTTTTATTTTAAGTAAAAGTTATATGCTAAGGTCTTTTAGTTCGTTGCTCTGTTACAATTACTGTTGAACCACTTAGGGGAGTCCGACCTTTCAATAAATTGTTGACTGGATATGAATAATTCCATACCGGCTTGAATTAAGTCCTTAATGTTGGACTGAATATAATTGATGTCAGTGGAAAAGAAAGACTGCCATGGAATATCAGCAAGATGATTTCCAAATCCATCCCAGTCTGCCCTCTCAAAGTGCCATCTGGTCACCCTGACTGGTTCAGAATGGGGGGGTTTGGGGCAACTGACTAATGAGGCTTTGATGAGATTGTGGTCGGATGATCCAAATGGTGACAGTACCCGTATCCTGTATCGATCTTAGTTATTTGTCAGGAATAGGTCGAAGAGACAGGCGCTATGATCAGAATTATCTGGTATTCTGGTCGGTTGTTTTACCAGTTGCGTGAAATTAAACGACTCTACACACAGGTTGCACTCTAGACCAGTATCATCAGTCCTGGAAGAATGCAATAACCATTCTACATTATGGACGTTAAAATCACACTACACGGTAATTTCGGTATTAAGAGGTTGAGGTTGGTCAACTTAGCGGATAAGGAGTCAAATACGCTGGCTTCTGATGAGGCATTGGGGGAGCAATAAACTGTACAGATATATTTCGTTATATTAAGTTAATTTTTGCATAATGAGTGCTCAGTATTAGCGGAAGTGAAGATGATGACTGTTAATTGCACTTCTGATTTACTATAGCAATAAGTGCCACTCTTGTTTAAAGTTAGTGAGGAGATAGTAAGCAGGAGCACTATAAAGGAGTAAATCAGTAGAAGGAGAGATTTGGGTTTCTGTGAGGAATAGGGCTAGAGGAGCTAAAGATTCATGTAAGAAGTGAACAGAATTTACACTGGTACTGAGACCGCGGATGTTGGTAAAATATAAAGCTGTACCTGCGCTTTTAGGCTGACGTGCATGAATTTTGTTGGCGAAAAATCTCTCCTTGGCTGAATGAAATCGTCTGGAAATCACGATAATGAAATAAACACATCATCGGACTGAAGAGAATATTCCCCTTATAACTGCAGGTCCATCCTTGACTGAATGATATCGAGTAACAGTGAGAATGTAGAAAAAAAACAAAAAGGTCCTCAGGGAAAGGAGTTTAGACACAATTCAGAATACTGCTCCCTTTGATTCACTGATCTGATTAACTTTTTTATCATCCAATGCTAAGATCACTTATTAATTTATCTCTTTACTATCTATCTTCAGGCAATTTTAGTGATCTTAGAATGGACTATATAAACTGGAAGTATTTAATTAGATATAGCCTATAGGAAAGATTAGATTAGATTAGATTTAGGCTATTGGAAGGATTAGATTTGATATAGCCTATTGGAAGGATTAGATTAGATTAGATATAGGTTATTGGAAGGATTAGATTAGATTAGATACACACTATGCTGAATAAAACCGTCTGATGGAAAGAAATAATGTACAAACAAAGATGTATTCTAGTTAAAGCAGATAAGAGAGAGCAACTTAAAGAACAGGGAACACAAGAAGGGAGGTACTAAAGAAAGGAAGAATTAAAGAGAGGAGGAACTCAAGAGAGGCGGAACTAAAGACAGGAGGAACTAAAGAAGTGCCTATCCAACAACTATAGATATTAAGGTGACAGTAACACAAGAGGCTAAATTATTTCTGCCTTCCTCCTTAGTTCCAAAAGGGGTGGCCATGAAAAAACCGCCTCCATGTTACCCTATCTGTTCTTTGTCATCAAGCTGCCCTGCCTCCATCTCACGTCATTCTTGTTTATATACAGTGCTTCTTCATCCCGTCCCTCCACCTCATCTTCGGTCTCTGTTTCTGTCTGTCTGTCTCTCTCTCTCTCTCACACACACACACAGACACACTCTCTCTCTCTCTCTCTTTCTCTCTCCTAGCCAGTACTTTTAACATTTCTCAGTACATTTACGTAAACAACACAATGTATCAAAGTATATGAAATCAAATGGAGCTGTAGCATCATCTTTTCAACACATTCCAGACATTTTCCAGATCAGGGTGTAAGGCTGAGGTGGTCACAGAGGCCTCAAGATAATAAAATACTGTACTGTTGATATAAATAAGAATCGTAGTATCATGATTCCAGCAATTATAGGTTTGCTTTAGACGGGGATGTGGGAATGATAGTCAATTCTAGGGATAAATATGTACTTTAATTATGAAAATGATTTGTAATATTATCTCAAAAACAAGAATAGATTTAGTAATGAGGGTCCAGTGAAAAAAGGAATTATATATAGATTAAAAATTGTCTAAATGAAAAAGAATTAGTTATTATTATTATTATTATTACTATTACTGGGTCGGTCTAGAGGGGGAAAGTTAGGGTAAATGAAATAAAGAACTTTAGGACATTAATATTAAATCAGTTATAGATTAGACGTGAAATTAATATAGCAGGAAAAGGTAAATATATTGCAAAGTATTAAAGGTAGTGATAAGGTGGTGTATGACATAAAAAACATCAAAATAGGGTTTCTCTTGAAGTGAGGCTAAAGATTTATCGTATTGGTTATTAAAATGGAATGTAAATGAATTGTGAAAGAAATGACATGTTACTTTTCCAGCACGTATAGGATTATTGTGTATGTGAAACTGAGTGAAATAAAGAGCTTAATGTAATGAAAGTATCTATATAATTATTTATTTATCTATCTGTTTATATATCTGTATCTATTTATCTATATGTAGTCAGTCTATCTGTCTATTTATCTGTCTATCTATCTATCATGCATATTATTCTCGATTGCTCCATTGTGTGTGTGTGTGTGTGTGTGTGTGTGTGTGTGTGTGTGTTAGATATTCTGATAAGGCGGGTTCACAAAGGTCCGTATTCTCGTCGGTCCAAGAAGCTCCATAGCACCTCTTCCTTAGCGATTTATTTTAGGTTACGGCTGGATAATATCAGTTTGTGTTATTTATGCCGAATTCGAGTATGGGGGATTGTGGATGATTTAAATGGCACAGAGGAGGATATCAAGGAGTAATAAGGAAAATAAACCGCTTAGGAAGAGGTGTCAGGGAGCTTCAGAGATACATTTTCAACAGGGAGGCTCTTGTGACTCACTCTCAGCTTTAAAAAATCGTCTGACATTAGCCGGAATGGAAACTTGGGCCGTATTCTCATCGAGTAAGGAGACTCCGTAATGCCTCCTCCTTAGCGATTCATTTTTTGGATATGGCTGGTTAAAACTCTTTTGTACGTTATTTATACAGTGCATGGCGGTGTTTGAAGGACTGATGTAACACAGAATAGGAGGGTAAGGTCTAATATTCAGAATAAACAGCTTAATAAAAGGTGTTAGGGAGCTTCATTAACCGAGGAGAATACATGCCCTAGAGGCTTTCCAACCCTGAGAAGATCAACGATTGTTAGTAAAATTATTTGGAAGATTTAGAAATAAATCCAAAATGGCGTCACTGTACTGTTAATTACCTGTATTTCTCTAATAATGAGAATATGCTACGGTATTATTACACCTGTCTCTCAATACTGTGTCACCTACCCATATATCTATTTATTAATCTATTTGTCTATCTACGGTATTTTTATTTTACAACTAAATCTGTTAACATTGGTTCATTTTTCACCTATCCATCCATCCATCCATCTATCCATTCAACGTACAAAAGAGTTTTCCATCCATCCATCCATCTATCTATCTATCTACCTGTAGTGTGTTCAGAGACTATTCGCACTAACTTAAGAGCAAAAAGGTGAATCTAGGACTAATTCCGAATAAAGAGGAAAAAAAATGTTCTATCAATATTCTGATCCATTACGGAATTAGTTACTGATGACATTATGGGCGAAAATGGTCTCTCTAATAATTAGCACATATGGTCATCAATACCTGTAGCCCCAAAACGGCTGAGAATTGGACCCACGCTTGTATAATATAATTTTAACCCTAAATCAGCCATAAAATGAATCCCTTGATATATTGCGTCAAGTTCCGAGACAACCCTGAATATTAAATCTTTTCCTTACAATGACGTCCTGGTTAAGTAACTTCTTGCTACTTCCACACAATGCTACTCAGGGAATAGATACTGGGACAAATTTAAGATCGATTCTGTGTTGTAATTTGGACCTATATTTACTGTCGTTACCTGGACTTTTATTTACAGGAGGGACGAGGAGAGGAGAGGAGGGGGTCGAGTCTTCCCAAGTCTCCCGTTCCTCCTACAAAAAGCAAATCTTAGCTGCGAGACAAAAGTTATCGTAGGTAATGTTTTTATTCTGCAGGAAGAGAAAGGAAAGGAGAGTGCATAATATCTCTATGTCTCTAGTTCTTCCTGCAGAAATAAATGTAAGTTATGACAGGACTTCGATTGTAAATATTTTCGAGTAATCCCACCCCAGGTTAGGAAAATCCGCCAGTGAAGGGTATCTGTATCTCCATTCGAAGCATTTTTTTTTTTCGAAGTTAAAGTAAATTATCTGGAGAAAGCAAGAATAGGGTAAACTAAAGAGAAAGTATTTACTGGCAAACTCATACCATTTCCTGCAGTTTGCTTCTTAAATGTAAATACTGTACGGGTGCGATCACTGTCATAAATTAGGATATACATTTAGTCGTGCCGTCTTCTTCACCGCTCGTTTGATGTGGGAGTTCACTTACTACACCTTTTTCAGTCTAACTTGGCCTGAAATTGGCATCTCTTCATCCTGAATACTCAGTCTTGATTTACGCTAGAATAAAGTGGTGGTCACAGAGAAGTGCCATGGCAAAGATGACCTTTTTTTTCCACTGAACTATGTGAAATAAACTACGAAAGAACGAAAATCTGGCCTAACATAAAGTGAAAATAGGATACTTGGTTTACTAATTTTCACTACATCAGGTAAAAGTAGAAAAGTAGAAATAAGTAGATTAAAAGTAGAAACGTTCCACATACCAAAAGGAGTGAGAATTAGACTAGACAACAGGACCACATGTGTACCCTTACTTATGAACACGACTGTACACTGGGGGGTCAAATGTTATGTTCCACTTACAGGAAAAGCAAGAACAAAACGAAGAAGGTCCAGGAATATGACGCCTCCTCCTCCTCCTCCTTCTCTTCCTCCTCCTCCTCCTCCTCCTCCTCTTCCTTCTTCTTCTTCTTCTTTACTTCCCCTTCTGCCACCTCAACACCTCGGATCCACCCTCCCCCTAAGCTCCATTTCTCTAGTTTCATTTCGTTCATTTGTGGGTGAGACAGGACAGAACAAATCATTAGTGAAATTTGTTGTATTTGTAACTTGGATGAAAAAGAGTCACAGAACAAACAGGCTAAAGGGCAAGTTCAATGCACCCGTAACGTGGCCGAATAGAACATGTAACACTGTAGGAATAGGTGTTTGGGCGCATGGTGGTTCCTCTCCTGTCATAAATAGCTACACACAGACACACACACACACACACACACACACACACACACACACACACACACGTAGAGGGTTGTCTATTATATTAAGTCCCTTGCCAATTCTCGTGTATTATGGGGACGGGTAATTGGAAGAAGGAAACATTGCAGAGTAGACATTAATAACGCCGACAGCCGTCCTCGCAACACACGAGAACTCACCAGCTACGAGATAAGGAGGGAGAAAATGATAAACCACCTTGTATTTTTCTTTTTTATATTCACTTTTTTTTTTTAAATCTTTATATTAATTTTTATTTAGGTTACATTTCCTTATTATTTATTCTCTACATTGACTTCATTTAATTATTTCTGCTTCCATTATTCTGGGCTGAAACAGGGAACGAGTGAGTGGGATTTGGATGCCTTATGTCTACAGGCTTTTAGTGTCCATTAGCTGACTGGCAACAACTAGCCATCTTTTGTTCTTGGAGAAATATTTGACTGATTCCCTCATCACCACAGCACCACCTGGATCCACCACCGTTCATCACCGTCCTACCTCACCACCACAGCACCATCTGGATCCACCACCACTCATCACCATCCTACCATCTCTCATCTCACTTTACCCCTCTAATGATGATGGTGCTAACTGGCTTAGGATAATGATAAAAATGGTGATAATAATTATAATGATAGGAAAAAATACTAAAAGAAAATAATAATACAGAATAATAAAAAAGATAATAATAATG
>JAGKTI010016717.1:0-13242 GCA_018397915.1 Birgus latro
GTTTTCACATTTATTTTCGTTGTTATATAGGAATTGGGTATAAACAGTATTTATTTAGGCGAGAGTACTATGTGGCTTGCGGTAGAGATGTTTTGGTTGGAAGGTCTTGCGTGTTGGTTGTAAGAGTTTTAATTAACTTATCAGAGGAGGGAGGGCAGGTAAGTTGATTGTATTATTATTATTATTATTATTATTATTATTATTATTATTATTTATTATTATTATTATTACTACTACTACTAATGTCCTACTAAATTGCTATTAATTTCTTTGTCCCCACATGTTACCTTCTTCCATCTTAGGTCAGCATTAGAACTGGATTAACGATGATGATGATGATGATGATGATGAATAGTATATGTCCAAATTAATTATGATGAGTAGCTATATGGATGACGATGTACTGTTCAAGTAGTATTAGTAGCTGTAGTAGTAGTAGTAGTAGTAGTAGATATGTGTATGTGTTTGTTATTCCACTTCCTCATGAAGTGGAATCTCAGGTCATGTCTGTCCGTCCATACGTCCATGAGTCCTTAGGTCCTTTCGTCCCTTCCACTCTTTTATCTCAGAAACCATTTGTTCGAATTTTAACTTATTTGGTATGATTGTAGGGCCATATAGGAGGTTGATGCCCGTCTATTCGAAATTTTGAAAAACTCCAACATGGCCGACTTATGACCAATCGTTTTTGAAACTTTGAATCCTTCATATCTCCTTCATTTAAAGGTTGGAATGACGTGGAATATAGTTTCTGTGAGAGGGGTTTGTTTGTGTGTGTGGTAGCAATAGTAGGTGTGTGTGTGTGTGTGTGTGTGTGTGTGTGTGTGTGTGTGTGTGTGTGTGTGTGTGTGTGTGTGTGTGTGTGTAGACGTGATGTTAGTGGTGGTGTGTATGTGGGTGGTCGCGACAGGACGGCGGTGTGGTGAGATGCCTGAGGGGTAACACACCTGGTCTCCGGAGTTGATTAAGTGGAGGTGCTCACATCTACCTGTGTGGTGGTCGCCGCCTGATTTATGGTGGGTGGGTGGCAGGGGTCGGGAGGAGTGTGGATGCGGCGTGTCTCCACCTCTCCTTGTAAGATCAGAATTCCACCTTATCCATTCCATACTGAGCAAAATATTCTCTTGAGGTGGCAGGGAAATGGATTAAGCGTGTCTCCACCTGCCCTTGTAAGATGAGAATTCCACCTTATCCATTCCATACTGAGTAAAATATTCTCTTGAGGTGATAGGGATGTGGATGTACCGTGTCTCCACCTCTGATTATAGGAACATCCTCCGAGATTAACCTTTCAGTAATGCAAAATATTCTCATCCTGTAGCATAGATGTGTTGTCTTGAATTCTGTACATATTTTCTTGATCTTCTTGTTGTGTCAGAGGTATGAATGAGGCGTCTTCAGCTCCTTGAAATATTACCTTTTCACCTTACCATTTCCTCAGTATGCAATAATTTCCTCATGTTGTGGCAATGTGTGAATTTTATCTCCAATTTATCTAGCGTTTCCCAGGCCTTCTACCCCTCCCAAAATAGACGATAGTAATTTTTTGTGAAGGTAAAGGTGTGGGTATGGCTTGTCTTCACTGCTAATTAAGATTATCCTGGCATTAATCTAGGATCTTCGAGACATTCAGGTATTCTACTCTCACACCAGACGATTCTGTTTACCAGTTAGGAAAGTTTAAGATGTCTGATTCCAAAGTCTACCAGTCCAGTTACGCTCCAGTGGCATCACACTCCACCACTTGGGCACTAATTGTAATATGCACTGAACATTTCTTTCCCTTTTGAAGATGTTAAGATATAATGAACAAGGAATCAGCGTAGCAGAGGGGTTCAGTTTTTCACTAAGGTGGCCTTCCTGTTCTTTCATTCTCGGTTACTTGCAGATTATTTTGTTCAGCTAAATGGAGACTTTTTGAACTTAAGGGTTTAAATACGGCCATAGTTAATCCTTGTATTGCTATAGAGAAGTAAAATCGTTGAATAGATCGATTGGCGATAGTTTAAAATGACCCTGACCCCTTTGAGTTCAAGCATCGAGTGGCCTAAAGCGGAACCAGGAGCCTCTGACAAAAATAAATCCAACCATCCATCCATCATCCAATCCTACGTCGCTCCTTGAGGAGCGTAGGAACACGAGGCTAGGCAAGTTGGTCCTGACATTTAAGATAAGTGTGACCAGCCTCACTCATCCCTGAATGGTATTGCGTGAGCAATAAACCCCAACCAAACCTTGGATGTAAACCTACACAGGCTCAATGCGACTGGAGCGCCTTAATTACCCACTAAACCCCCAGGCGCCATAATTTGGTTATATGGTTACCATCCAGCGTAGTAAATGGTTTCCTGTTGTACAGGAAACCATTTGGCTTGTCTCAAGGTGCAGAGTCACCCACAGGCAGGCGGAAGAGGAAAAAATGAAGGAAAGACGAAGAGGGAGTGTAAAATCACCCGTAAGCAGAAGGAAGAGGAAAGAATGAAGGAAAGAAAGACAGAAGAGGGAGTGTAGAGTCACCCGTAGGCAGAAAGAAGAGGAAAGAATGAAGGAAAGAAAGACAAGAGGGAGTGTAAAGCCACCCGTAGGCAGAAGGAAGAGGAAAGAGTGAAGGAATGAAAGACAGAAGAGGGAGTGTAAAGTCACCCGTAGGCAGAAGGAAGAGGAAAGAGTGAAGGAAAGACAGACAGAAGAGGGAGTGTAAAGTCACCCGTATGAGCAAGGTTGGACACAGCACTGAGTAAAGGCAGAACAAAAGCGTTCCAAGCTTGATTAATAAACAGTGGTATGAAAACACTGCACTCTAGTGGCATTTAAAACTTTCTCTACAATTACGTTTTTTTTTATATCCGACAAAGATGAAGGAGGTTGAATACTCATGTGTCTGTCTGTCTGTATACACGGTATCTCAAAAAGTTGTTATCGGATCTTACTGAAATTTGGTGAATATATGGGCAGTGGATCATGGAAAAATTGATTAGATTTTGAGGTCGATCCACGTCCGGACGTAGGAATAAATCATAAATTATATTGGCGCCAGCGGAGGTATGCGCTCTCTGAAGAGTTTCTAATTATTACCGTACTTTTATTATTATTATTGTTGTTGTTGCTGTTGTTGATATTCTTATTATTATCATTATCATTATTATTATTATTCCTAGTGGCTACATACATGCCATTTAATTAACTAGGAAGGACCCCATTCACAGACGATTTTACAACCTGTTTCTAGTTCATTCACTGTTATGTTCATTAATGTTATATTCCTGTCATTTCCACGTGGTTATATTTAACATAGGAAAGATGGCTTGGATTATTCCCCTTTAATATCATGAAGTTAATATCATACGCCAATATACTAATTTCCTCAGATTTAAACCCTTCCCCCACTTCGTAATGACAGGGTTAATTAAAGCTTATCTCCAGACACTCCAAAACCAAATAATTGCCTGGAGATAGCAAGGATGGTAATTACGTCAGCAGAGTGAGGGAGTTATAATTCGGATAATTCGTTTCCTGCTGGCTTTACATTAACTCAGAAAGATTATATTTTACACGCTGTTCCTGCCAACCCCAGACGATATTGCAAACTTTAGGGGTGGTGTTTGTAGTGAGGAGGCTACGAGAAGCTCCTCACAATCCCCTAACCACGTGAGCTCTCTCCTTAAGCTGAATTATTCGTCTATAGGAGTAAAAAGATAAACATCATTGGAGTGAAGTCATTAAGAGAGATGTCTGTACTGAAGGGTTAATTGGCTTGCTTTCATTTTTACTTGTCTTAATTAATGAGTATTTTTTTAGGTGGGATAATTAGCACGACAGAACGGTAATAGGCAGTAGCATTTGACCCCCACAGAGGCGTAGGGGGCCGAGGCTAGGGTACGTAGTCCAGTGCAGTGAAGGGTAGATGTCCAGCCTACTTCTCTTGATGGGGTTACGTGATCAGTTAACCCCCCTGTCACCCCTGGATCGAACCTACGCACATGCAGACCGTCACTCTATTAAACTACCACCGTCAAACACATCACAGTCACTAGAAGGCATTAGTTTGGCCCACTAAGCACGGGGACTTCTTAAAATTCATTCCTATTGCTCTCAGAAGCTTGTGTTCTACTTAGGAAATACATCTCGTCCTCAAAGGATATTAGAAATTGTGTGTTACCGTTACAGCCCAAAAATTTATCATAATCTAAATTGTCTAGAGATTGCAAGAATAAACGAATAGAGTAATATAATTCAAGAAGTTAATGTCAGACGGTGAATGGTTAACTCTGTTTTTTCTCGATCTGTAATATTCCCTCTATGATTTCCAGTCTTTTAAACGCAGTGTGTCCGGGCATCTCGAAATGAACGGATCTTGAATTTGGTTCTCTTTTAATTACCCTTTGCCTGGGAGGGCGACTTTGCAGACTTCTAGCCTTGGGTTCTTTCTTCTTTGCACAATAAATAAAAATAATGTCTATCTTCCTTCAATCTGCCAGGCAATCTTACTCAGCTAGACGCATATTTTTTGAGCAAGAGAGGATGGAAATTAGCCCTCATTAATTCTTTTTTACTGCATGGAGTTTGAGTCTCATGAAGGCGTCTCGAGGTAGCAAGAATAAGGCGGAAATACACGCTGTGCCTGAAAGCGGTTGTATCCACAGATAAGAATGCCAAGGCCTTAATAGCAAGCAATTAAACGATATCTCAGAGGAATAAGCTGGTCTGAGTAGTCATCTGATATTGGCTAACCTGGGCTATGATGCTCACTCAGGTCACGAAAGTCCATCATCGACAAGCATATATTTACGTATCAGAATGTTAATCTGTTTACATCCTTATACGAGGCTGTAATGAGCTAGAATAAGCCTCACAAGCATCCACTAATATGATATTTACTCAACTGTGTGGGGGTGCTGACTTTATAATCCTCTTTTTTATTGGATTCCACCCTACCACACTTCAACCTCACCTCAGCCCTTTTTTTAATTAACTTCAGATTCCTTATTCTCGGTACCTGATTCTACTCCACCACACTTTCTATCCTAAACCTCCCATTTTTCATTCTTTCACTGATATTAGCTTTAATTTTCTTCCTTCCTCTCCCAGACTCCACCCTACCACACCTCCATTTTACTTAACCTTTACTATAACTTTAAATTCCATCTTTTTTCAGACTCCTTCCGCAAAATCCGCTTTTTAAAGTTTACATTCCTCACTGCTCTCTCTTCTTCCTATCCATTTCTTCGTTCCTTGCTCCTGCACTCCACCCCTTCTCCACTCCACCCCTCGTTTCCACCCCACCCCTCCTTTCCACCCCACCCCTCCTTTCCACCCCACCCCTCCTTCTCCTCCCCACCCCTCCTTCTCCACCCCACCAAAATATGCAGTTTCTTCACCCAGCCAAGAGCGTTACACAGGGGTGAACTTTGTGAGAGAGGGAGAGAGAGAATGAGATTGATTGATTGATTGATTAATTGATTGATTTCGAGTGAGAGAGACAGATTCCGAGAGGCAGACAGAGACAGAGATTTTGAGAAACTGATGTGCTGAGACACTGAGAAACAGGGATACTCAGATTTGTAAAAAATAGTAAGTGCTGGGACAGTAACTGAGATACAGAGACACTCTCTCTAAAAGGCCGACACACAGCCTCTGAGACAGAGAATCTGAGACTAGAGACAGACTCCGAGAGACCGAGTGGCAAAGACTTTGTCAGACTCTGAGTGGCAGAGACGCTGGGAGACTGAGTGGCAAAGACTTTGGGGGACTGAGTGGCAAAGACTCTAGGAGAGACTATGGCAAATACTCCGGAAGAGACTGAGTGGCAGAGGCTCTAGGAGAGACTGTGGCAAATACTCCGGAAGAGACTGAGTGGCAGAGATCCTGGGAGACAGAGAGGCAGAGACTCTGGGAGACTGAGTGGCGGAGACTGTGATACTGAGTGGCAGAGAATGAGACAGAGCCTCGAAAAAGGTAGAGCCTGTTATTTTGAGCCAGACTTCCTGAGAGACATAAAATAGGACTCTAGAAGGTAGATTCTGAGTGGCACAGAGGCAAGAGATTCTAAAAACCAAGCCTCTGTGGCGGAGAGAGTCAAATTTTGAGTCAGTGAGACATACTGAGCAAAGGATGAAAAGTGACTCGGAAATAATGACTGAGAGAGAAGCAGAGACAGACAGAGGTTGAGGGAGAGAGACTAAGACAGACTAGAACACCCTGATATGAGAGAGAGAGAGAGAGAGAGAGAGAGAGAGAGAGACTTTAAGACAGGTATTTGAAGAGACTCAAACATGGAACATATTATAGCTCAAACGTAAGCCTATAAGCCTTCCTTAAATGTCGTCGTCGTCACCACCACCACCACCACCACCACCACCACCACCAGCAGCTTCAATTTGCCACGTCGTATAAAGAGCAAAATAAGAATCTAGAGATCAGAGAAAGCAATATGAACAACTTTTAAAACCTTTCAAGGGACCATCCAGTGAATTAAGCCTCACTTCCATTAACTCCCCACTCTAGCCTTCGGGAATTCTTGGCGGGTCTTCGGACGAACGCCATCCGGAGCAAAAAGTCCCTTCATATCCGCAGGTGGGGGACGAGATTTTTCACTTAGCTCTTCGATTAAATAGATGGGCAGCCCTGGTCATCTATATCGTCTTATCGACTTCCTCAATTCAGTCCTGTGGTTGTCAGTGTCCAGGTAGATTTCCTTACACTGCGTTACCTTCCATACTCTTTTCCTCTTCGCTTGATGCAGTGAATGCCTTAAAGCCCTGCCTCACTGCTAACAATTTACTCACACACTTTTCCTATCACTCTGAAATGCACCTAGTTCATCACTCGCGAGACAGTTTGATTTTAGATGTGTTTTCTTCACTGTTGTTCCATTAAAAAAAAACAGGTAACAAATTTACCTTTCACTGTTCTATACTCAGCGTTACTCTTATCTTGCACAAAGCCAATATGGATTCAGTGCCCATCCCCAAGCATCAAATTCGCAACTCTTCCATTATTTTTTTTTCCACAGACAGCACTAGTGATCACTCTTTAGTCATAATCATCATTAATCGTCACTCTGCCTCCACCTACAGCACCATAGACTTGTTAAGAGTTTTGCTTTCTTTTTCTGCCAACTTTCCTGCACTTTCATACTGAAGGTAATCGGTGCACTTTTCTGTTCTGCTGTTACAGGCTTTATGGCATCTTCGCAATAACTGGTTGGATTATCTCTTCTTTCTACATATACTGTATATATATTTTTTAATAAGTATAGCTACTTCTTAGTATAATCAACCATTCCGTTTGTCTCCCTGCCTCCTTTCCAATCTTCATCTGCCCCACGGTTTTTGAGACCCTTCTTTCTCCGATTTTTGCACCGTTCTCTCCTGTACACCTTATTCATTAATGTGTGGAGTACAACTTTCATTTCTGTGGAAGGGGAAGGGGGGTGATGACCGTATTCAGCCCTTCTAAACAGGGTGGTGTGTCAAAGACCTTTCGTCTCATCAGCTCGAGTCATATTACTTTCTTCAGCCGCCCCTTCCCTTACCACACGTTTGCATCTTTATCCCCATTCCATTGTTCTTTAAATAGTCTCCGCTCTTTTGATATGATTGTAGGTCAGAGCACCCATCAGGAAAAACGCTCAAAGTTTTCCTCAGTCAATATTTCCCTCTACCTATGACTTCCAAACTGAATTGCAGCGCTTCCAGGTATCTCGAAGTGGACGAATTTGGCGATTCCCCCCCTTCCAAAGAACAGCTTCCAGTCGTTTGATCTTTTGCTTTCTTTTTCCTTTCTTGCATAAAGATATAACCTTCATTTTCCTCTTCAGTACCTGAGTTCCTCCCAGAATTTAAAACAAAAAATTGCGATCAGAGCTGTTACTGTTTTTGTTGCACAATACTGATCCATCTGATTGAACTGACCCGTCGACCGAAGGTATTATGAGATTGTCCTTCAGGTCCATATACCGTTAATGTTGTGTTTGCGTCTTAGTGTAGCATGTGCTGTGCAGTGTTCCATTACGTGTGTTATATTGTGCGGGCCTATTCTACAAGCAAGGCACGAGTCAGCTGCTTTCCCACTCAACCCAAATTTAAGCTGGTAACTGAGGAGGAATGGGTGATGGTGTGATGTAAGCCTCGATAAATGAACTCGACCATATCTACTAAAAGACACCTCCGATGGGTGGATATCAGGAGGAGTGTGTGTGTATTGCCCAGTGCATGGAGTGAGTATGTAGGTGTTTTTTCATTGCTAGTTTTGGAACGTCTGGAGGAGGGATATTGTTGCAGAAGGTTTAATAACGTTTGTACGATGATGTTTTATGTACTTGTGTGTCCCGTGTGTGTCTGTCACGTAAGAACAGGGGTATTGTGTATTGGCACAGACTGCAGCATAGGTTTGGGTGCCTTTCATATCAAAGTAATCTATGAAAAGGATGAATTTAGTATCAGAGTACAAGCGAGCCGTGGAGTGGCTTTGGAGTAGCCAGTGGTGATGAGTAGGGCGTTGGTCTATATGGTTTGCAAGGTGTAGGGAGAACTAGATAGGATGAGGGCCCATTTCGGGGAGGCATAGGCATCACTTATCTAATGTACTGTTTGTAGAGTAAGGAGAGAGTCGTTTTGTTGCCCAGTTTGTGACCCTGTAGTTACGTGTGTGCATTAAGTGTGCGTTCGTCGTAAGAGACTACTGTGTGACCCTACAGCATTTGACGTAACAGTAAAACCTCCGACCACCTCTGAATTCAGATCGTTGAGTCCTAGCGTACGGCTCCCTGAGACTAGGGTCCCACTTCTGTATTATCGAGGCAAAATAAGAACGCCGAGAAAGCTGAATTACCCTTATTGTTGTAACCGCAGGCTCAATGAACACCATGGACTGCAGGCTGAAGTTGTCGTCCTCCAGTCCTCCTCTATTCTTTCGGAGTAAGGGGGAGGGAAGCTAAAGGGCAACGAAGCCACCCTGTTATAATAGTGCCACTGCGTGAAGGCGCTCCTCTCCAGCACCAGGTGAAATATAATGAGAGCTTACTGGAGCCCTTCCCGCAGTCGTTAATATCAGGCAGGTGTGACCCCTTGCCCTCCCGTCAGCGGTGGCTTGAGTAAGGTGGCGAAGGTGTATAAGGACGCTTTTTCGTTTAATTTTCTTCCCGTATCTAAACTATTTTATTCAACTCAGAGAAAATTAATATATGCTTCTTACTCTACCTTGACCTAAATTTCTCTCTCTCCATCTTGAATACTTAGTTCAAACAATAGATTAACAGAGGAATATGATGCTGGTCGCGAAGAAGTGTCGTGGAAAGGGTGTATAGCCATAACATTGTCTTTTCCTTACACTGAACTGCGTTAGATAAGCTGAAAAGGGACAAAAATCTGGACCAAGTACAGATAAAAGGGAAATAGTAGTCAAGGGGTAAATGAAAGCTATATACTGTATAACTTCTGCAGCTGGCAAAATGTCGCATGGATTGAATCAGATCGGCTGGTGATAGAAAGGGTTCGGTGAAATAAAGATAACAGATCCTCGAACTTAAAAGGTTGACAAGAAATAAATACGTCAAACAAGGCGACTTATAACGAGTGCTTGGTGAGCTCTCTCCTAAAGTCGTAAGTTTCAGTACAAGAGTGATCCCTTGACCTTCTGTCGGCGGTGAGGTGAGTGCCGTAGTGAAAGAGTGCGATAATTTTCTTCCCCTCCCCCCCTCCAAACGACTTTATTCAGCTTAGGGAAACTCTGTCATTATGAAGAGCTTAATGAAGGGCTGTATCTTACTCTTTTAGTTCGAAATGTCTCTCGTAAAATGGATTAAATAGTAGAAAAAGGGAAGAGGAAAGTAACGAGAATTAAATGTGGTTTGAGGTCATCTCGCTAAAAGGGGCGGGCACGGTAGAGGAGAAGCACTTGTTGGATCTATCGTTTTGTCACATTCAAGGTACATCTCTGGAGTGGACTGTAGAGTGCCACTGATTGTGTGAGAGGTACGGAAACTAACACCTGTCCTGAGCTCTCAAATTACCAAACTTACCTCAATCCACTACCTACTGTGACTACCTCCATCTTCTGTCTAACTGTCTGTGCTGTGTGTATTTCTTCAACACACCATAATCCATAATCTGCTGCAACCACCATATTCCTTAGCACCATCTGTGTGTGTTATAAGGCCAAACTTCTTTAACTATATAACAGTTTCATATAAGGTCTCGTATATCACAGTTTTGCCTTGGTCCTACCCTTCCCCTGAAAATCACTATGTTACTGTCCACTACCACTGTCTTCTTTCTCCAGCTGTATGGTGTGTCTGTCCAATGTTCACCATCCTTCTGTCCGCTACCACTCTCTTCCGTTTCACCGTGTTTGCTTTATTTGTCCTGCACTCGTGCTGTCCTGCACTCGTTCTGTCCTGCACTCGTTCAGTCCTGCACTCGTTCAGTCCTGCTCTCGTTCTGCCCTGCATTCGTTCTGTCCTGCGCTCTTTCTGTCCTGCATTCTTTGTGTCCTGCGCTCGTTCTGTCCTGCACTCGTTCTGTCCTGCGCTCTGTCTGTCCTGCACTCTTTCTGTCCTGCATTCGTTCTGTCCTGCGCTCTTTCTGTCCTGCGCTCTTTCTGTCCTGCGCTCTTTCTGTCCTGCGCTCTTTCTGTCCTGCACTCGTTCTGTCCTGCACTTCTTCTGTCCTGCACCCTCTCAGTCCTGCACTACTAGTTCTGTCCTGCACTTTCTTTGCCCTGCACTCTCTTTGTCCTGCGCTCTTCCTGATCCTTTACCACATGACAATCATACAATCTTCCTCTCAACACACTCAAATCCAAGGCATTATTTTGATATCCTTCCTACCCATTACCTGGACAATTTAATATAACCTAACAGAGCACACGGCTAGTAAATAAAATCATTTGGTTATAGCACTCAGACTGAAAGGGTTGAAGAGGAGAAAGGAGCAATAATAGGCCAAAAAAGATGCCAAAAACCCAAAGCCTCCCATAAAATTCAATCTAGCCCCGTTTTCCATGGTACTATGTCCATTTTCTTCGCTTACACTACTTCCCAATATCTGTTCCTTCCCTTTTATTTTTTACACTCTGGTCATTGCCAGTTTCCCAGTACCATTAATGAGGCTATTGATAAAGCTCATGAAAATAGGAGGTATTAATGAGTGGCTGGACGCTCTATTAAAGATATTATAACTGAGGTCATGGTAGTAATGAGGATCGATAATTGGCGGAAGTGAAATTAGTCTTACGTAATTAGATGAGAGAAGTAACCTATTGTGAAATGTTATTGAGAGAGACAGATACACACAAAAAATGAGAAGAAAGGGGAAAGAAATTATATAGAAAAGAAACCGACGAAAAATTAAGGACAGAAAGGAAAAAAAGATTGGAAATAAAGTAGAGAAATAAGAATGGGAGAAAAGAAAGGAAAATAACTGAAAAGAATAACAAGGAGGAAAAGAAGGTAAAGTAGAGAGAGAGAAAAAGGCTGAGAAGAAAGGGACAAGGAGAAACAGAGGAACAGAAGCGGAAAAGAAGACTAGGAAGAAGTGAAGAAAATGAGAAACAGAAAACGAAAGAGAAAACGAAGGATGGGACAGAGAGCAAAGTGGTTGAGCAGTTTGAAGAAATTTTGATTAATAAAATAGAAAAACAGAGAGAAAGGGAGGGCTGAGCAGAGTCAGTGGTGGAGCAGCTCGTTAGTTTTTGCGTGGGGTAATAGATTATCGCGTAACTCGGACAGGTTGCAGCGGTGAGGGGTGCTGGGCAGTGGAGCGTGTTGACTAGACCAGCAACACAGCCAAGCCCCCCCTGGATAATTGCTGCCTCCATGTCTGATCCACGTTCTGGCATCTCTTAACCACTCCACTAAGATTACGTTGTGTGTATTTCAATCTTACTGTACCCCCAGATGATTTTCATTAAGCCAAGCCGTAGGAATGTAGGAAAGTTTGAGATTTTTCGTTCTTGAAGGCTAAGAAAATTTTTACCTTTGCTACAAGTCCATCCCAAGTTGAGTCAAATTACCCATAGATAGCAAGAGTACTATGAACAAATTGTACCATATTTAAGGGCTCGCTGGAATAAGGGTTTTCGTATTTCTGATTTTTCCCAGACTTATCCTTTATTGTACCTTAAATACGTTGTTATTAATGCCAGATATGTCGATACAGAAAAGATTTTATTATACACAGGATATTATGGTCTAATATGCAAATTAATCGCCTAAGCTTACAAAATCTTCCACAACATCGAGTTTTTTTTTTTTTTTTTTTTTTTTTTAGCATTTCAACATAACATACTAAATGCGCGGGAAGGAAAAGAAGTTAATGCAGTTTGGGATTAGGAAGAGAGTAGGACGAATATAAGGCATAGCTATTGAAGGAGAAGATGGTGGTGGAGAGGGGGGTAGCAAAGACAGAAGACGTAAATAGTGGAGCTTATGATATTGTCAGTTCAGGAAGGAAGGACTGACACGAGACACATAAGGTGAAACAGAGGGAAACGGTAATAGACATTGGGTTGGTGTTGACTGGCTGAGTGTTGTGGACAGGAGTTACTTTACGAGGGTCCACCACACAAGCTCTCTATAGCGCCCCTTGAGCTCTAGACCATCGACAGATTGATAGAGCTGCCGAGTTGATATATACCGATGCATCCACAGTCTGTTCCCCGTTTCCTGCATTACTTCCTCCGCGCCTAACATGACCCAGCTCCAAGACCGGTCAGACTGTAGGGCAAAGTTTGGTTCCCCCTTGTATCTTTTAACTCAAGAAATGGGGACCTGGAGTGTTAATTTGACAGTTGTGAGTCATCTGTTGGGTGGAAGATTAAGCCCACAACATTTGATCCTCTTATCGACTGTCATGCGTTCGCTAGACATATGTTTGCCTTACTTCTTGTCAACAGGCCTAGTATATCAGTATTTTATAAAGCAAGGTAGATGTGCAGTTTCCTTGCATATAGTGAAAACGTGGACATTGCATTCCCAACCCCGCGATATGCATGTCTGAAAGAATTACAGAACAATATGACTGCTTTATAAGTGAAGCTCATGTCCAGCTGTAAAATGCCTTGTGATCGCAATGGTAGTACGTGTGAATTAAATATATTACAGAGGATATAAGAGAAGTAAGGAGTTTCAGTCACATTGTTTCTTTCCACAACATGCACAAAAACATCAGAGCAAAATTATCCCATTCAACAACGTGCGCAAAGACATCAAAGCGATATTTGCTCTCCTTCCTCTATTTTTCA
>JAGKTI010016718.1:0-19168 GCA_018397915.1 Birgus latro
AGCCCTTCATAAATTAAAGAGAAATTTCTTATTTAAGTTGCAGTGTTACCGATGAAGCTGATTTACCAGTCTCCCTCAGTTTACAGTACCAAATGTAAAGTAAATGTTGATACTGTGGATCAGTACTCTGCTGTATAATGGGGACTGCCTGTATGGTACATCCTTTTTGTATGTCAGGGATGTTTTCCAAAATATCACAGCTTTTTTCATATAGCCTGTACTACCGTATGAAAATAAAAGCGGGTGTAGATTCCCCGAGACACGTAGCTGCAGTACTGATCTCCCTAACTTAGGCATTTGAACCTGTGGCAAGTTATTAGTCTATGCCCCTGGGATACAAGGCTACTGCATCATCCTTGTTGCAACTTTTACTTCTCCCAAGCATTCATCCAAAAAATGTGGGATACAAGGCTGTTGCACCATCCTTGTTACCACATTTACATCCCTTAAACATTCATCCACACACTGTGGATAGATGCCAACTGCCTGCACAAGGATTCAAACCCAGGCACAGTCAAGGTGGCTGCTGTGTAGCCAGCACAGCTAACCACGTAGTCACTGCAGCTGTTTGTAAATTGGGGAAAATTGGTTAATCAGCTTTTTAGAAAGGACATTGGGAAAAAAAAAAAATGCATATGATAAGGACTTTCTGTGCCAGTAATACACATTGGTACTGTATCCCAGGCTTGTTGACTATGTGAGTGTTGGATGTTACTACTTCCACATTTTCACCAAGCTGCTGCCGTTTACTGGGCACAACTCACCTCTGCAAGCGGCTCCCCGTGAGCTTGGCTTCTGGGGAACACTCAACCTGCAGTGGGCTACTCGGCGCTGGTTACAAACTGGGATGCCCAGAGAAAAGCTAGTAGTTGGCATCCCTACTTTTGGACAGTCATGGAAGTGAGTTGTTAACCCCTCAAATCCAGATGATATCCTTTTTTTCTTTAGTTAACACTTGCTAGTACCAGATATTATTCAACTTCAAAAAAGGGCCTGTCAAACTGAATGGATTTATTAGGGCTATTATCTCTCCCCTCCATTATAAAAAGTCAATTAAGTTGAGTAAATTGTCAGGAGATGGCAATATTAACATCGAAAAAGAATCCCACAGCAAAGGGGGTTGAACATGTGTGCTGGAGTTATTGGTGAGGTAAGAAGGTGGGCTTTGTACATAGCTGAATCATATTGTCAGGAGATGGCAAGAATAGAATTTAAAATGGCATCCCAGAGCACAATGGGTTGAGCATACATGTGTTGGAGGGGTGAGATGGGGTTGGGTGGGGGTCATGTAGAGTTCATTTTTGGTGTTGAGAAATAATGGCCCCACTTGTGTTGTAATCAGTTTTGTAGGTTGTGATACATGATGGGGGTTGTTGGTCTGGAAATCCGTAGCCCTCAGATGATCCCTCCAAAGAAAGTAAACAGAACACTTGGAACTGGGTCCTTTACCTGCACAGGGCCCTGTATAAAGTAGACAGGCTTATATGGTTTTGGAATGTTAGAGGCATAAACAGTCTGGAACAATGGGAAATAAAGCATCTGACCACTTGTGGAAAGGTAAAAGGTGGAGCAGGAGTGATAATGAAGGAAGAAAAGAAAGAAGTAACCATTTATCGTAAAATACATCACTGTGTGATGAAAAAATATGAAAGCGAAATACAGGTTTTGAAATCAGAGGAGTGTATGATACATAATATGAGAGGAAGAGATTTGTGTTGCTGTTGTTTAGTCCTTGTTATGCCTGGCCCAACAGACCTATCAACTGCAGGCAAGCATATGCCCCCATGAGGCTGTCCCATAGGTTCCCTACACTGTTGATGTGTCTGCATTTTAATATGGAATATGTTGTGCAGTGTTCCATAATATGGGCTATGTTGTGTGGGTCTCTTCAGCAGGTGGGGCATGTGTCATTGTGATTCCACCCAGCCCAAAAATAAGGTGGTAACTAAGGAGGACTGGGTGATGTCCTGATCTAAGTCTAGCTAAATGAACTCAGTTCTATCTTATATCTCTGATGGGTGGATGTCAGGGCTTGTAGTATAATGTGCTGATCTAGGTGTACTGCCCTGTTCATGAAATGAGAATACAGTAAGACCTCACTATAACGGACTAACTGGGGCTCAGGCCAGTCCGAAATATGCGATTTTCCAATAAAAGCGACATCCAGACTTACCCCTGCTAATCCGGACTTTTTCCGATATATCAGACATTAGTCCGGATTGCATCGGTAGTTTTCACCACCATTGCAGTATTGTACTGTGTTTTACCTTCACTACATTAATCAAATGGTATAATAATACTGTACTGTGCACTGAAAAACATGTCTTTTACTTGTCTTATTGTGGGGAACATAGCTGAAGTTGTCAGGCAGTCCGGACTGATTCTGGCTATATCAGACTTTTTCCGATATATAGGAGTTTAGTCCGGTAGCTCCTCGAGTCCGATAAAAGCGAATTCCGGTCTACTGAAGTCCGTTATATTGAGGTTTTACTGTATAGTTGTTTATTGCTAGTGAGGAAATGTCTGTTGTTGGGATATTGCTGAAAAGGGTCTGGTAATATTTTTATGGGGAGATTATATAAGGGTAGCTATGTGTCTAGTTTGACCTCCATATAATTACAGGAAGAGAAAGTGCTGGGCTCAAATATACTAACCTTCCATGGATGGAAAACAAAGGCAGGTTGACTTTATCTTGGTGAAATGTTACTTTTTTTTAAAGCAAAATATAAGAGCTTGTGGTAACCCTCAGTAGTGTGAGTGACAAGGTTTTTTTGTCATGTAAATTCTATCTAGGAAGTAGATCAGTCTCCTGCCATTAAGTAATCCTGACAACAGTAGTCTAGCCTCAGACCTTGTTATTGCCTTGAAAGGAGCACCATGGGCAAGGTTGTAATTTTTATTTTGAAAGAGAAAGTGAGAGTTTGGGGATTTATTGTGTGTGCACACATGTTCATATGTTAGTGTATAAGCTTAGCTATCAGGGATTCATGCTCCCTCTCCCCATCAGACTCCAGTCCAGCAAGTCAAACATCGTTGGTTCACTTGCGGTGGGCCGTGGGATGTTTGGGGGTACAGTGAGCTACCCTCAGGCTTGTACCTTCCTGCAGGAGGGGGCCGTGCACTATAATGATGTACACCGCCATGCTATCTTTGCAACCAGGGGTACCGACTGGCTCTCATATGAAGACCCCACCACTGTCAGGGAAAAGGTAGAACTCTGGATACAACATGTTCTCATTTTATTATTATTTTCTGTCATTTCCTCAGTAAATAAGAGAAAAATCATCTTATAATTTTATTTCTACCTTTTAAAGCTGAATTTCCATCATTTTATAATACCAGTTCCAGGGAAGTTAAGAAAATTTTTTAACATACCTTTGGCTTACAGGTAGGATTGATTATACAGTATATGGGTATGCAGCCCTGATTACATGTTAGGAATGTGTTCCATCATATCACAACATTATTCATGTACTTGATACTGCAAACTGAGGTTGCAATGAAGCTCTTAATACTTCTGTAATTTACTAAGGAAGTGGCAGCAGAAAATGAATAGAAACAAGAATGAATAGTCAGAAAGTGTGCAAAACCTTTGATGTAAGTTGGGGCTGACTGTGTTATGTTGATCTTTGACCAATTGTTTTTAAATCTGAATTACTACATTCTTGTCTGGCCCTCAACTCTTCCACCAAATTTCATTCTCATCATATCAGAACAATTTGAGCTGACCTTGTCTTGTGACCTTCATCTATGACCTGTTGTTCTCAGAACTGAGTCTTTGCATCTCTGCCTAACCCTTAATTTTTCCACCAGTTTTGGTCCTAATTGAATCAGAATTGTTTTAGGTATAGGACAGAACATTTAACCTTTGACTAACTGTTCTGAAAACATAATCCCCAGATCCATGCTCCACCTTGAACCCTTCCAACAAGTTTTGTCTAAATCAAATAATAACTTACCATATGACCTTGACCTTTGACCTGTTGTTCTAAAAAACAGCAGGTCACCTCTTTGGCTGACCCACAGCTCTTTCTCCAAATTGGGTCCAAATCAAATAAAAACTTTTATTTATTTTGCTCACACAAACACATGGGTTGAAACTTGACCCTGGTCTTTGATTGTTCTCAAAGTTACTTCATCCTTAACCTACCCTCAAGCATTCCACCAAGTTTGGTCCACCTCAGGTCAGAAATTTTTTAGCTGTTTTGTTCATGCTTGGGACAGACTTTGACCTTGCCCTGTCACCTTGACCTTGACTGATTGTTGTAAAATTGAATCTGTTCTTTCTTGCTGCACCTTTTAATCCTTGGACCAAGTGTGGTCCAAGTTAGATCAAACTTGTTTAAGTTGACTTCAGCATTTGACACTGCCAGTTGACCTATTTTCAAAAATAATGTTTACCCCCCTGACTGACCCTTGATCCTTCTACCCAGTTTCATTAAAATTGGATCAGAACTGTCCATGTTACACTGTTAACACAGACATATTAAGCAAAGCATTACACCCACTGCACTATGTGACAAAGGCTACAATAACAAGAACTGTCTACACTGAAAAGTCCTAGTGTCACCTATACTGAAAGGTTATTTTTGGTATTAAGTCCACAGTGAAATACAAAAAAAATAATACATTGTAAGTTTCATTGCTACCTGTAAAGTTGATTTGGTGTGTAAGCAATTAACCCCACAAATTCAAGGATTTAATTTTTGTTTCAGCTTTGCTACTTCCAAAAACTTACATAGTGTAGGAGAGACTTTTTAAATTTGTGAGGATGAACTTCAGTATAGCCTTCATTAACCCCTTCACAATAGGGTGCTCTCCATAAGTGAATAAAATAATCTGGTAACATAGTAGTATTCCTTCATTCTTTCCTTGTCCTTCTGCCTACAGGTGACTTTACACTCCCTCCTCTGTCTTATTTCCTGCATTCTTTCCTCGTCCTTCTGCCTGTGGGTGACTCCACACGAGTGACAAGCCGAGTGGTTTCCTGTACACCAGGAAACCACTTACAACACTGGGTGGTAACCATGTAACCAAACTATGGCACCTGGTGGTTTAGTGGTTAATTACAGCGCTCCAATCGAATTGAGCCGGTGAAGGTTTATATCCAAGGGATGGTTGGGGTTTATTGCTCATGTAATGCCACTCAGGGATGAGTGAGGCTGGTCACTCTCATCTTAAATGTCGGGACCAACTTGCCTAGCCCCGGGCTCTTACGCTCCTCCGTGGGGCGACATAGGATTGGATGATAGATGAATGGATGGACATTTCTCTTCATTGGTTCTGGTTAAAGGACAGATGCTTTGATGCTAGGTAACATCAGACGATTATATTCAACTCAAAAACAAGCTTTTCTACTGAAGGGGTTACCAGTAATGAAGGCTGTATCTACTGCTTCCAGAGAGAGAGAGAAAAAAAGTCTTATAGCCTAATATAATCATTTGTTCACTTTCATTAGGTGTAAAACTACTATGACTCTGTGTTTACTACTGAGCTGTTACAAGGAGTAAAAACTAGAATATGGTGCTATGAAATGGATGTAGAGTCATAGTATTATCATACTTGACCATTAAGCTATGGGAAACAAATCGCAAAAGAAGTAAAATCACCGCCACATTAAAGTGAATGAACTATAAAAATTATAAAATAGAAAATACAGGTATGTCATGGGAAGGAAGGGGTTATATGAGGAATTACCGGTACTGTATAAGAGACATAACTGTATTGAAAGGATTAATTGAGGTCTTTTATATCCACTTCATAGTACGGCATCTCACGTAGGCTGAAGAAAAATTAAGTGGTAGTATCATGACTGAAATAAGAATAAAGACATCATGCATATCTAATTTTATTCTTCTTGCTTTTGAACAGCATTACTCAATTTTGGGGAGATGTCCTTCAGTGAAGAGATTAATGGAAGCTACAAAACCCTCCAGTTTCAAGGGTCTGCCAAGATGAACACAGTATAAAGAAAATATTAAAAAATGCCATTGTACTGAGAGTTAACCATCCATCCATCATTTATCATCCATGCCATTACCACCCCATAAGGAGTCTGGGCCCAGGGATAGGGTATTCATTCCAGATGTTTCAGGGGAGACTGACCAATTACATTCCCTTGACTGGCATTATGTGTAATCAATAAATCTCAGCGACTCCTCAGAACTGGATCATGATGGACCATATCTGATTGGAGCTCCTAAACAGGTGTTTAAATAATTGTATAAAGGCAGCAATGTTAAAGCATGACAGTAGTACACAGTACAAAGACCTATCCTTTATCTTCTTGTGTGCATCATATAACAGTGTCTTTCTTGAACAAGCACACTTTAATTACATGTGTCGTGGTCTCACACTGCTGGGAATGCTTCACAGAAAAAATTCATATTGTTTCAATACCTAAACCGCAGGTCGTCACTTTCATGATGGTTGGGTGTAATGGATCATACGGCGGGGCATCACTTCTGTGACTCTGTTTTTTTTAATTCGTCCGTGCTTTCAGGTGGTGACTTGTATCATCTATCAGCACTGCCAATGTCTAACAATAGTCAGAGCTGCTAATGTCATCAGTACTCCCATCCATTGTTGACAATTTAGCCATTTTCCCCCATTCTAGACTCCCCTCCCTACCTCCCCTCCATTACCCTCTCGTGTCTTCTGCTCAGCCGCTCTGTGCTAAGTAATTCTTCCCCGGATTTTTCCACTGTTTTCATCCAGTGAAATGAGCCCTATGCCCTATTCTTATACAAAATACTATATATATATATATAAAATAAGGTAACTGATAGTTCCATACACCTGGAATTGGCTAATTATCACTTGGCAACATCCAACCTGCACTCGTTCGCTAATTTCCCCTGCTTTTTTTCCTGTGAAATATGCCGTATGAGCTACTCTCGTAATATAAATGTATATAAGAAAGGAAGGGAGAAGCCTGAGTGATATTTATATTCACCTGGAACTACCTAATTTAATATGTATTGCCGAGATTTCCTACGACTTATTTCTTAGCATATACATTAGCAGCTGACATTTTCAACTCTTGGCTACTGAGATACGTATTGTACAGTCAGTTCGCTCTCGTCCTTCACGGTGAAATCACGTCGCAGTCATCGCGCCCCTCCATTTCTGCTCCTTTTGCGCCCATTATAAAAGGCCCTGTGACCTCTACCCCTACTAAACATCGTGTGGGAAGCAGTAAAGGACTGTAGATGTATATAAGTGTAATAAAGTACTAGAAATAATAAAGTGTGAGTGTGTATAAGAGTAAGAAATGACAATACCAGCGGCGAAGTAGCGCGAGTGGGAGGCTCGTACGCGCTTGTATTTTACATTGCTTTCAGTGGTTTTTTTTTGTGTATGGATTCCAAACTACTTGGAAATCATTGAATAGTGTTTCTAGTGTTAATATCTGGCAATGGTATTCATATTATGGGAAGTCGGGAAGTGTAAAGTGGAGACTTAGTTACCCAACTTCAGAAGTCTCCACAAGTCCTACGGTAGTCGACGAGTGCTAAAAAAACATCCCAGGAGAAAACTGAAGGTATGTGCCATATGCATATGTAATTATAATATTCTGATTTTTGGCAAATATTTTTAAAAAGTCAGTTGGAGCGCGAATACCCCCGCGGGATGGGCCCGGCGTGCCTCCGACAACCCCGCAGGTTAAGGGTTAAAGGCTCCAGCATGCTTACATGTGTTGGCCTTGGTCACTTAATGGCAGCTCTCCATGCTGCTCTATCTCTGGCAGCTTTCCTGTTCAGTCCCTTATCCCTGAGGTCACGCTCGATGACCTCGTCTCAGGTCTTTTTTGGTCTACCTCTTGCAACCCTACCCGTAACGCTAACACTTCTCACTTTCTGCAGCCATTTATCATCCCCTATCCTTTCCACATGCCCACATATTAAATTACATTTGTTTATTGTAAAGATACAAGAGTACTGGCCAGACTCTTCAGATACAGCTTCACCATGTCAGTATAATACTCCAGTTCCACATCTTACCTCTTTCACTCTGCAGGTGCAGTGGGCAATTGGTGAGGGTGTGGCAGGAGTGATGGTGCAGGACCTCAACAGTGACGACTGGCCAGGTATGTGCGGGGGAGTTACATACCCACTCCTACGTGCTGCCAGCGATGCACTCTCACTCTCGCACCGAGATCTGATGGTGGGAGAGGAGAGTGTGATGTGGAAATGAAGAGATGGGTATTGTTGTGAAGATATATTACATGTACCTGCTTGTAAATTAATGGACTTGCCTTATCTGCACCTCATTGGTTCTTAACATGACCAACTGGTAAAGTGAGTTGCAGATTAAGTATTCATCATAGTAACATAAGTAAACTATCGTGTTCCCTGATTCAACCTCTTAGCCACTTATTGGCCTCCTAATGCAGTAATTTCATATCAACCCCAAACCATAAGGATACATTTCAGCACCAACTGGTGGTTTTCTCAAACTTTAGGTTACATAGAATAGTGATCTGGTAATATATGAATATAAATACTAGATGCAGTAGTTAACAGTTTTAGGGAAAAGGACACATGAACTCACCTAAGGAAGAGGTTTGATGTGCTTGAGGTGTGATATATATGACTTGAGGGATGGAGGTTTAAAGATGACTACCGGTTCCTTCTTCAGTCTCGTCCATAAAGCAGTGGGTATGTAGGGATGAAAGTTAAGAAAAAGGCACCATTAATGCTATAAAGCTCTTATACATCTGAGTCTTGACCTCCTGGCTTAACATGTGGATGATCATTGAGGTAATTACGTGTGGTTAGTGCTTGTCTCCTGGTTTTCACTCTCTGCTTGTAGGATTTATTAATGTGGTTTGTTGCTCTGGTACACTCATCCAACTGTGGGTCTTGAACACACAGTGGCCTTTGAGCTTTGCAGTATTAGTGAGAAATTTGACAAGGCCCTGGTAGTGGGGTTCATGGCTCCAGCGTGCTTACATGCGTTGGCCATGTTCACCTAATGGCAGCTCTCCATGCTGCTTGATCTCTGGCAGCCCTCCTGTTGTCCCTTATCCCTGAGGTCATACACTGTCTTCGTCCCATTTTGGTTCGCCTGTTGGAAACCTGCCTTCAGAATTCATGCCTCTTACCTTCCGCACCCAATTGTCATCCTACATCCTCGTAACATGCCCAAGCCATCTCAGTCTACCTCTTGTCATCACAACACCAGTACATTAAAGTCCCAGCCTTCCTCGCAACTCTTCAGTCATAATCCTAGCCCCCTCCAGTCCTCACATACAAGGACACACTACACATCCATCTATCATGGTCATTTCTGTATGTCAGAATCTACAAATATCCTCTTTCCTTTACTGCCCAGGTCTCACTACTGTACAGCATTACACTCCAAACACATGCCACATACAAGGATCCTTAGGGTCATGTGGTGAAATGACTGCATCTCCAGTTCTTGCAGCCTTCCTCATCATCATGGTTGAACATTTCCTTAAATGATTGTCCAACTTGTGTCTGATATTTCTTGGGATGCCTTTTGGTCTGTGCCTCTGCTGCCAGAAGCTGCTGCTTGATTTGTGCATCTGCTGATAACAGTAGATTTCCGTTGGTGGTAACATAACTCGGTGAGATTGCATCGCTTACTGTTGCTGGGAAACAGATTTTTTGTTATAGATTAGAGGTGGGAATAGAAGATGCCTTCCACCAGTAAAATGATTTTTAGATCATGTTAGTGGAGATGGTGCAAGCCAACTGTATTAAGATGTTTAATGTAAGTTGTGTTAGAATAGGAGGTAGACTGAGGGTTAAAGGAATTTAAGAGGATGCTGAGGGTCAAAGGGAGTAGTTTTGGAGGGTTCTAGACACTTTAGCATTTTCCCCTATAAAGAATTTCATTAGTACAGTGAAAATAGTTGGCACTAGCTAACAACAGTATGAGGGGATCCACTGTACTAACAGCTGTAGCTGTTAAGAACCTAGTGTTATTAGCAGTGTTTACTGAGGCACAACTGTTATGTTTTTTTTTTTTTTGTATATGATTATGAGCTGTCACTGTGGGCATATACTTTACTGTTCTAATTATTTGTGTTCCTATGTACAAGAATCTTAGTTTTTAATTAAGGCTGTGTTCCCACTGCTGTGAATATGGATTTCATACATTCCTTGGATTCTACCATTGAGGGAAGGCAGGCATACTGGCAGTCAGAGACTATAGCATTTTATGCTGTCTTAAGTTTCACTAATAATCTGTTGCATCTACTTCACAGTTACAGCATAACGGCCATTTTTTCCCCCCAGATGTATGATATCACAAAGCCATTTATGGGCAGAACATTCTAAACTTTTCTCAGCTTGGGAAGGTTAGCCAGCAGAGGTCATTAAGAAGTTAAAGTTGTAAAATATTATGTGAAATTATTTTGTTGTCTGTTCAGCAAAGGTTTGGAATACAGTACATGTCCTTACTTGCCAGCAAGCTTACTTCTCACAGAGTTTGTGAAACTTTTAATGATGTAAGGAATACTTTACAGTGATACACAGTTACATACTGTAAGAGCATCATTTTACCATTTATTGAACATCATCATATTTCTGCTTCATCATTCTGTGAATTATTAGAGTAAGCAACACAGATTAACATTGTAAGACTCTCTTGTATTGCTCATTTTCTGTGATATACTGCTGCATCTTTGTGACCACAGGTCATTACATTTTATGTATCTGATGTTATGAACCATGTCATGAGTTGTGTCACTTATAATTTTCATAGTTGTTTTCATGTATTCACATTATCAGCTCACCCAAACCTTAATTCTCTCCTGTGACTTTATCCCCATTTATCTCATGGCTGTTCAGTAACTTACAGCCTATAAACTTGGTAGATATTAGAGTATTTTGAACATTTATGACCTTTGCGAGTGATCACACACTGCGAGGTCGAGAGGTGGGAGAGGCGTCTTCTCGCACTACGTTGCTGTGCGGAATAGTGACGTCATGGTTCACTGAGCATATTGTGCCGCCTAGTTCGGTAGTCTGCAGCCTTGCCATGTTTGTTTACACCTGTTCACAACCAAAATCGCTGACCCTTGCAATTTTGTGGTGCTCCTCGCAAAATCCCAGCAGTCTAACCTTGCATGAGTGTTATCATGGTGCCAGCAATAAGAACAAGAAAAGTTTGGAGACCAAACTGAAAATGACTGAAAGGAAAAAAGCAGGTAAAGGTAACTTTGCTATTGGTCAGGAGTTTGGTGTTTTGGTGACTTCACATCAATGTAAATGCATTTATTTATTTTTCTGTCATGTTCGTTACCCGTGATGTTTACTTATTAATATTACAGTACAGTACATCAGTTCATGTTTGTTTCATTTATCATCATAAAATTAAGAAGTAGAGTCGAGAGAAAGAGTGGGAAAAAGTGCTTACCTTGGGGAGATGTCAACCAGTTTACCAATAATATATACATTTAATTGTTTCAGTTTTGTGAATTTCGATTTTGCGAGGTTTTTTGTCGACCATATTCTCGCAAAATTCGAGGATGTACTGTATATATATATATATAATATATATATATGTGTGTGTGTGTGTGTGTGTGTGTCTGTGTGTGTAGAAAGGGTAGTGTAATGATATACTGTATTTCTTAGGATGCTAGTTACCAGTGAATAGGAGTGAAATATCTGGGTTTTACTTGGTTGGAAAAAAAAAAATGATAAATGACCATTGAGGCATACCATCCCACCCAAGAGATTAAGATAAGCTCATCTTTCATTCAAGAATGCCCCCTTTTGGGATCAGGGAACACAAAGCTTTCGGTATGAGTGGTACCCAGCAAGGGTTACAGGCTGTCTTGATAAGTGATATTCACAGCTCAGGCTCTAACAGCCTATGAAATTTTGTATACAATGTTAGAGACAGATTCACCATAACTTCAGGCACAAAGTGGAGTACTGTTGGTTCTTCTTTATACTTAGGCTGTGTTCAAATGGTATCCTCACTTTCCACCACAAGATGTGGCAACTATGACAGTAACACAACTTCTCAAGTGCTTCCAAAGTTGTCTGATTTTTATTTTTTTTTAAAGAAATTTAAGTTTTTTTTTTTTTTTACTTATCATAAAGGTTATCAGCATGAAAAAATACAGAACTGTATGGCATCACTAATTTTAAGGTCAAAGAAATTATCACAAAACAAATATAAGTCAGTCCTCTCACTTCAAAGTTTATGGCTGAATTTAATGTATTTAGTTCAGGTACTGTCTAAACTGTATGAAAAACCAAAAATAAAATTAACTAGTCAGTTGTTGTGTCGTGGAGTTTAACATGTATCTTATTTTGCTATTCATAACACCATGTAAATGAGTACTCTTCCTTAAATATATGGTAACCAGGATTTTTAAAAAGTGTATTACTATCCTTATATTTGCATTTATGTATGTTTGTATGTTCTGTTTCTTTCCTTTGTAAGGAAAGAAGTAATAATGAAGGACTAGCACCAAGCCATAATATGGCCATATAGGTAGAAGGGAGTGGGGAAAATAATTATATTAATAAATGTGGCAGATGGGGATGCTCACCATCCACTCACTCAATGTAGTGCTGCTTTGGGTGTCTGTCCTTTCCTTTCTTCCTCTCTTGTCTTTCTTTCCTGTTCTTTCTGCCTACTGGTGACTTTGCACTCCCTCTTCTGTCTTTCTTCTTTCCTCTTCCTTCTGCCTATGGGTGACTCCACACTGAGTGACACGCCAGTTGGTTTCCTGTACACCAAGAAACCATTTTCTACTGTGGGTTGTAACCATATAACCAAATTATGGGACCTGGTGGTTTAGTAAGTAATTAAGGCGCTCCAATTGGATTGAGCTGGTGCAGGTTTATATCCAAGGGATGGTTGGGATTTATTGCTCATGCAATGCTGCTCAGGGATGAGTGAGACTGGTCACTCTCATCTTAAATGTCAGGACCAACTTGCCTAGCCCTGGGCTCCTATTCTCCTCATGGGGCAACATAGGATTGGATGATGGGTGAGTGGATCAAATGCATGATGTGAAGAGCAGTAAGAAAATTGATAACGCTGGAAATACAAACAGTGGGAAGGGAAGGGGGAATGCCCACCCCCCCGAGCTAAACCTTATTAGATCATATAGCCCTGCTAGGTGACAGGAGGGCACTACCCCTCCTGGCATGGGAGCTACCAGGCGTGGCTTGAACTCACAACCCCCCGGCCCTGAGTCTGACACTCTACCACTGTGCCACCCTACTCCCTACAAACAGTGGGAGAGCTATCAGGGAAATCAGTAAGCTGTGGGGACCGACATAGTGAGGAAAGAAAGAGGAATGCTGAGAGATAATGTTTCAGTGTAAATGAGCACAGTAATTAAGAAAAAGGTGGTGGATAGTCACAAGGTAGTTACAGTGTGAATACACAGGCTAAGGGTCATAGCTCATTAAATGGCCATGAGTGAGGCAGGTACGGCCCAAGCAAAGACATGCAAGGATATTCTCCCATCGATGATTGGGGTGGGTTGATGTGTGCCCAGGAAAACAGAGGGTTTAAGACTATGTAGTTTGTTGTGAGCCTCCAGGTTCCATAAGGACTGCCAACATTCATGGAAGAGACAGGTCAGAAGAGGGAAATAATCAAAGGCAGGAATGGTGTGGAGAGAGGACCTAGAGGAGAAAGTAGCACAGTGTGCCAATGGGTCTGCTTGTTAACTGTAATCCCAATATGGCTAGGAACCCAGCAGAAGCAAACTCACTTCTGAAGAAAGGTGGAACAGCCACTCCTGAATTTGGTTAATTAGAGGATGTGGAAGGCATGGTGTGTAAGGAGGTGAGCATGCTGATAGAATTGATAACAGAGATGGAGGAAGAAAACCTAGGAAGACTTCAGACTGCATACAGTTCTGCAGTGAGAATACTCAAAACAGAAGGAAGTGTACTTTTTAAGAAGTCAGGAAACACAACAGCAATGCCGACACCATGGCAAAATCTAGAGCTGTCAGCAAAGATACTTGTGGCAGAAGAGTGACAGGTCATATGTTTGAGAAAAAGGGAGCAAAGAGTATTTGGGGGAAGAAAAGACTTAGAACAAGGAAGAAAAGAAGGGCATACCACAGTAGGAGGCAGGAGCCAAAGTGGGAAAGAAACTGGATGTAGTGGTAGAACAGGAGGAAAGGTGACATCAAGACTGAAGAAGGGTGGAGACCCAAGGGGGAATGGAAGAAGATGGGAGACCAAGTGAAAAGAGTATTGGAAAAGGCTGGGAGGATGGAGTACCTTATCTTTAGGAAATTGAAGGAGATAAGCATAGGACCTGATTCAGCACAAAGACTTCCAGCAGGAATCAACTGAGAAGTACCAACAGCTACATGAAGACTAGTATGATGACCATAAACTAGCTTTGAAAGAGTGCAAGTGGAGGCAGAAGAACAGACTTAGAACTATAATCGAGCTTGGAAAGAAAAAGGAGACAGTGAAGACGAAGAATTTTGACACAATCAGCACCCATGAAAGATGAGACAGTGTTTGCAGCAAACAATGACAATGAAGAGTAAAGGCTGGATGGAAGAAATACAGTAAAGTCCCGGGTTATGTCACTCTCAACTTACGTCAATCTCAAGGTTATGACAGTCCACTACAAGGAAATTTAAAAAAAAAATAAATAATGAAGAAACAGACATAAAAAGGGGGTTTTAAGGTGTTGCTGTCTGCCGTGAGAGGTCTCTGGTGGCTTTAACCCGCCGCATCCTGGCAGATTTTTCACCAATGCCCCCCCCCCCCAATCCCGGCAGATTTTTTAAGTTTTATTTTTTTTTGGCTAAAACCTCCACTTTTTATGAGAAACATCGAAAATTCAGAGAGAAAGTGCTCACCTGAGCTTAGGAGTGGGCTATACAGGTGACCCTTTAAACACCTGTTATCGTGTTCTCTGGAGTCGAGCTGCAGCTGTTGCGTTTTCTGTGGTAGCGGTAACTATTGTAAATCACTCAGATAGATATTTGTTCATTTGGTACGAATTTATATGTAGTACAAGAATATACTGGTTTTCACACAATAATACAGGCGATATAAGTGGTTTCACTCACCAAACACATCCACATACTGCACCTTCCTTAGTGACATTACCTCCTCATCACTTCTGCTAATTTCTTCCTCTGGTGCCACGTAATCTCTGCCCTCCACATTGGGAATCATCTTTGCCTTGAATTTCATCGTTGGATAGACCGTGGTGCAACATGTCTCTACTAGCCAGGTCACTGCTAACAGGTGAATTGCCGAGAAAATGGTGTGCAAAGGGGAAGGGGGGGGTTCACACAGGGTCAGGCAGTGTTGCCACCTGGTGGCAGGTAGAGGAGGGTCTCCCACCTATGCCTACCAAAAATCACCTGCGAAACTTGAAAAATGTGCAAATGATGGACCTCGCAATTGCAGAACGTACTGATACATTGAAGGGTGTCAGAGTGAAAAAAGGTGTAACGTATCCATACGTTATCGGGACACGGCAGGTTAATAGGCAGTCATCTACAGTAAAGTTTATTGTATGAAAGAGTAACAAAATTGCTTGGGTACATTAATGTTAAGGAATAAAATGAGTGTTGGCAGTGTGCACAATTGTGAAGACGATGGAAGAGTGAGAAAATTGCGGCCTAGCTTAGCTGCCACCGCTGTAGCCATGACAACGACAACACTTGTCAGTACTATCATGCCCGTGACACATGAGAGGCTCTTGAGAGGTGACGTGGCAGACCAGGAGCAAAACACATTTCTTATTCAATAAAAATCTTAAGTTCAAAAGTTTGTGTTTCATATACATACCTGTTATCATAAGAGTTTAATATGTACAGTCTAAGATGTATGGCTGAAAAGTCTACATACACACTGACATAAGGTATAAATGTACGATGTACAGTCAGAAACTCAAGCTACATACAAAATCGACTTACATCACGTCTCAGGAATGGAACTCTGACGTAACCCGGGACCTTACTGCATGTGCATTTCAGTTTAACCGTGAGTCAAATGTGAGGCCATGAAAAGTGGTAGAGGAATAGTACGGAAGAGGGATGTTAGTTAAGTAACGGGAAGGCTGAGGTATGGTTCGTAATTGAGTTGTAGTTGCTGCACAGTACTTTGAGGTAGAAAAACAAAAACCATAAGTAGCAGCCCACACGGAAGCAGCATCAATGGCAGACTGAAGAAGGGATTGGAGACAGAGCAGGTCTGAATCTAGTGTGAACAGCAAAATCATCAATATACAGACAGGTTGAAACAGAAGGGGGTAGAGAAAATGCCATTTATAGCAATAAGAAAAAAGTACTAAGGATACAGCCTTGGGGAACACCTTCATGTTGGGGAAGGGCACAAGAAAGATAGTCCCTTACACGGACATGAAAGGTTTGGAGGGAAAGATAACTTTGAAGAAATGCAGCTATGTTACTATGCAGACCAAGGGAACGAAGACAACAAAGAATACAATACCTCCATGCAGTATCATAGGCCTTTTCTTAAAAGAGAGAGAGAGAGAGAGAGAGAGAGAGAGAGAGAGAGAGAGAGAGAGAGAGAGAGAATAATGAAAAAAAAACTAGCACCAAGCCAAAATATGGCTATATGTCACTGAGATAGAGGGGAAAGGGGTAGATAATTATATTAAATGTGTGATATGAAGTGTAGTAAGAAAAGTGATAATATTGGAAATAGAAACAGTGGGAGAGTCACCTAGAAAATCAGTAAGTTGTGGGGACCAACGGAGTGAGGAAAGGAAGGGGAACACTGCAAGACGTTGTTGGAATGTAGACAGGCAATCAAAGAAAAGATGATGGATAGTCATAGAGCAGTTACAGTGTGAGTAGGTGGGCTGAGGATCAAGGCTCATCAAATGACCATGAGTTAGGCGGGTATGACCTGAGCGAAGATGAGCAAGGATTGTCTCCCATCGACAATAGGAGTGGGTTGATGTGTGCCAGGGAAGAACAGAGAGTTTAACACTGTGAAGTTTGTTGTGAACCTGTTGGTCCCATGAGGATTGCCAATAATCATGAAAGAGGCAGGTTGGAAGAAGGAAACAATTAAAAGCCAGAATGGGGCAGAGAGAGGACCTAGAGAAGGAAGCACCAGCAAGTCAGGAACCCAGCAGAAGTGAACTGACTTCCTCTTAACAGAAAGACGGAAGAGCCACTCCTGAATCTGGGTGAGTAGAGGATGAGAAGAAGGCGTGGTGTGTAAGGAAGTGAGCGCACTGAGAGAGTCGGAAAATATAACAAAGGTGGAAGAAGAGAACCTCAGAAGAGTTTTCACGAGCAAAAAGAATAGCATACAGCTCTGCAGTAAGGATACTGGCAATGGAGGGAAGTGTACTGTGAAAGGAGGAGTCAGGGAACACAACAGCAAACCCAACACCATGAAAAAATTTAGAGCCATCAATGAAGATACGCATAGCAGAAGAGCAACAGGACATATGTTTGAGAAAAGGGGAGTGAAAGATATCCGAGGGAAGAAAAGACTTAGAACAAGGAAGAAAAGTAGGGCAGACCACAGCAGGAGGCAGAAGCCAAGATGGGAAAGAAACTGGACATAGTGGAAGAATGGGAGGAAAGGTAAAATCAATTGACTGAAGAAGGGCAGAGACCCGAAGGGGAAATGGAAGTAGGAGATGGGAGGCTGAGCGAAAAGAACGTTGAGGAAGGCTGGGAGGGCGGAGCAATTTATGCGTAGGGAACTGAAAGAGATGAGTATAGGACCTGACAGAGAGAAGAGAACAACGAAACGAGGGGAGAAATGCCCCACTCAGCACAAAGACTGTAGCAAGAGTCGACCAAAAAGCACCAATAACTAAATGAAGACCAGCATGATGAACAGGATCTAGGTTTGAAAGAGTGCGAGTGGAGGCAGAAGAGTAAACCTGGCAACCATACGAGTAATGGAGTTTGGAAAGAATAAAGACAGTGAAGATGAAGAAGTGTGATGCGATCAGCACCCCTTGAAAGATAAGACAGCGTTTGTAGCAAACGAAGACGCTGAAGCGTAGAAGACTTGAGAGAAGAGATATGTGCATTCCAATTTGACCGAGAGTCAAATGTGAGGCCAAAAAATGTGGTAGAGGATCAGCAGGGAAGAGGGATGTTATATAAGCACAGAGAAGGCTGTGGTATGGTTCACAAACGAGTAAACGTTACTGCACAGGACTTAGAGGCAGAAAAACGAAAACCATGAGTAGTAGCCCATGTAGAAGCTGCATCAATGGCAAACTGAAGAAGGGACTGGAATAAAGGCAGATCTGAATCAGCAACATAAATAGCTAAATCATCAACATACAGAGAGGCCAAAACAGAAGGGAGTAGAGAAGAGACAATGCCATTTATATCTATAAGAAAAAGGTAGTACTAAGGATACAGCCTTGAGGGACACCTGTATGACGGGGGAAAGGAAAGGGACAGGCGGTCTCTCATAAAAAAACAAAAGGTACGGAGGGAAAGAAAATTATACCCCCCTGGGGGTAGGGGGTTTTTCAAGAATTCTCCCCCAGTATCCCTGCTTGTCGTAAGAGGCGACTAAAAGGGTTGGTGGCGGGTTAGTGCTCCACCCCGTAAAAACAACTAACTTGTAGGAGGAGGCTGTAGCACGGGCCGAACAGGGTAGTACTCCCGAGGGGAATGGAATGCTGGTGATAGGGAGAGCTGGAGCTCCTTTCACTAGCTACCTAATCATCCTCCTTTGCTGACCTTTTCAGTGTGACAGTAACATGGAGAGTAGACCAGCATACTCTCCCAATCATTTCCTCTAACTATCCTATGCACTACACCACATGCGCTTTACATATCACACAACGTACCCCACTACGTTACAGGGGTTGACGCCAGCAAGGGCATGCGGCCAGAAAACTTTGCCCCCGCTACCTAGTGGTGGACTTTGGGGGGAGGCTTGACTGGGGTTCCGCCGGCACAGATCATGGGTCCGGGGCGAGATGGGGCTCGAACCTGTGCTAGAGGGTACAGGGCATTGCGGTTCCCAGGCTGCCGCTTCCGCTCATTAGAGAGGGGCCCGAACCTGGGAGTAGCGCCCCAGGAGGCTGCCCTATCAGTGGGTGTATAATGGCGGGGCAGTTGCAGTGCCAAGCCGTGCTTGGAGGGTGTCCCTGCAGGTGCCCTGGCAGGGTGCCCCGAGGCCACTAGTAAGCTGGTGGGCTAGGGGTCCCAGATCCATTGCCTGGA
>JAGKTI010016719.1:0-19167 GCA_018397915.1 Birgus latro
TTTAATTAAGACTATGGAAATGTTCATTTTCACGCAAGGATGAAGTTTTTCAAGCTTGGAAACAATAGATCAAAGATCAAGGTCACAGAGCTGTGTCAAAAGTTTCGTCATAGACAGGTCGCGAGGCGTGGGTGTTGTTCTCTTTCATAGATTCCCGTTGTTATTTTCTTCGGGTATCATTTTTACGTTCAAGAGAGACTGGGGCGAGTTAGAGACTTCATTAACCCTTCACTAGTACGAGGCTCTTAATCTGGAAAATATTACAAAAACTTTCGGAGCTTTCTTCCATAGAGGTTTCTAGAAATCAGTAAAATAAGAATAAGAACATTTAATAAAAGGTATGAAGATTTAAGGCTGGTAGTGAGTCAAGAACCACCGGACCAAGGCTAAGGCAGGAAAAATGAAATATAATCTCATTCGATTTTTTTTTTTTTTTTTTACTGTAGTACATGCCACAATGGTGTAGCAGAATTCCATCCAAAAAGTTTCATGTTAATGGTGTAGCTGCTAATCACCCATGCGATACACAAAAGCATTAAAAAAAAAAAGGATAAGAAGTCGTTTTTCCTGCATTGATCTTTTTCCAGCGGTTTTGGGTGCCCTTCCATCCCTACCTCCTCATAAATTTCTTTCTGTTTTCTTTAATGTTTTTCTGTATGTGTGTCAGCCCATACTTCGTCAACTGTAGGACCGGATCTTCTTAGAGGGATAGTGATAATCAGAATGAACCCTTGCTTTATAATGGCGAAATACGAATAGGAAAGGACTTGCTACAGGAAGATGGATGCATGTGAAATTTGGAGTGTTAAAGTGTTATGCTTGTATATGTCAGGGTCCGTACATTAATGCCTAGTAAAACATCATAATATTGTTCTTCCCCTGTTTAACTCCAGACGAGGTATATACAATCCCTCAGATACGATGCCGTACTTTTTCATTCCATTATTATGTTCTTCAGACAAGTTTATGCAACTTTTGAGATACTTTTTAATCTGGAGTGATTAAATGTAGCCCCCATTTACCCTTTCATTACAGGTCTCTCCTGAGCAGAATCAAATCAAATCAATGTAACCAGAAAAACTAAAAAAAAAAAAAAAGTCACCTAACTGAAAGGGTTAAAAAAAAAAAAAAAAAGCCAGTCGAATACCGCAGCATGCATAGTGCAGCAAATGTTAACTTTTTCATGAAAAATGTGTTTCATGAAAAGATTCCTTACAACACCGCTATAGTTTGTGTGATAAAATTCTTGTACTATCTGCATATACTATTAGCGATATAACTGATACGCCAAAAATTAATTTTAAATTCTCAACTAGCATAAGCCAAGAGCTAATACTGTAATTATTAGCACATACACCCGTCTCCCTCTACACCCACTAGGAGTCAACACCTGCCCACGCCTTTCCTCAATGATCTGCTCTTGCCTTGACAGATTTTCTCCCACGGACCTACTTTTCCTCCTTAAAAAAAATTCTCCCTTGGACTTAATTTCCCCATGAACCTTTTTTTTTTTGCTCATATACATATTTTTCCCAAAGCTCCCTCTTCTTTCATCATTGGCCCATTTTTCTCAGTTGACTTGTTTTTCCCCACGGTCTAATTTTCCACCATGGACATATTTTCCATCATGGATCTACTTTTCCTCATGTACCTATGCTCCTTCTCTTGGCCTATTTTACCAATTTTTCCCTTAGAGCCTATTATCCCCCAAAACATATTTTCTCCAACAGACAAGTATTTTCCTCAATGGGAAACACCCATTCCATTCATGGACCTATTTTCTCCCAGACTTATTTCCCATCAGGGATCAATACTTAACCATGGGACCTGTGTTCCTCCTCCATCCCATTTCTCCACTGATCCATTTCTAACATGGATCTATTTATCCTAGGGACCTAATTAATTTTTCATGGGCCTATTTTACCCATACCTCCCACCCTTTGCACCTACTAATACATCCCCTCCCCCCTACTTATCCAACCATCTATCTACCCTACCTAACAGCTCCCACACCCATCCAACGCACTCAGCGACCAAGCTCCATCATGATAACTTGAAAG
This sequence comes from Birgus latro, assembly GCA_018397915.1. Taxonomy (NCBI): domain Eukaryota; kingdom Metazoa; phylum Arthropoda; class Malacostraca; order Decapoda; family Coenobitidae; genus Birgus; species Birgus latro. The sequence continues at coordinate 2,061 of JAGKTI010016719.1, forward strand.
TGTCTCATGTGCGTACTCTACATGCACGCACAGACACAATCGATATTATGGTATATATCGTTGTCAATAGTGTTTCTATAGCCCATGAATGCTGTACTTTACTCTTCCCTTATCTTGCTTTCAAATTCCTTTGTAACCGTCACCTCTTATCTGTCACTCTACTCTCTCCCTCCCACTGACTCTTCTTACCTCTCCTTACTAGCTTAACCCGTACCGCTCTGGCAAAAAAAAAAAAAAAAAGAAAGAAAGAAAGAAACTGATACCCCTCTTGGGCGTCTGATTTTGGATTTTTTGTCCTTGCTAAATGGACTTAACACATTAACATAAGATCTCTGGCACTAATAAAAGTACTCACGAAAGCCAGAAAGTTGGCTGAATCCAGTCGGGTTGGTGCCACTCAACCTCTGAAATCTTCGAGATTACTGATAGAGCAGAGCAGCTGTGAGCTTGTGAACCGATTATGGATTTTTTTTTCTGGCTAAATGGGCTTGCATCAATAAAAGATCCCTGGCATTATTAAAAGTAATCACCAAAGCCAGAAAGTTGGTCGAATCGAGTCAGGTTGGTGCCAAACAACCTCTGAAATCTTCAAGGTTACTGAGACAGCAGAGGGGCTGTGAGCTTATGAACCGATTTTGGATTATTTTTGTGGCTAAATGGGTTTAATACATCCATATATGATCCCTGGCACTAATAAAAGAAATCACCAAAGCCAGAAAGTTGGTTGAATCGAGTCGGGTTGGTACCACTCGACCTCTGAAGTCTTCAAGGTTAGTGAGAGAGCAAAGCAGCTGTGAGCCTGTGAAGACTGTCACTCGGCTCCCGTGCTCCCAAATCAGTGTTGTAAGCGTAGCGGAGAAATGTTTGCAGCTAGCAAGACAAGTTAATACCTTCCATTTTACTTCGGTTGCTTGGATTGAATTGTCAGTGCTGCAAGACGTAGATCTATGTCACTGGCATTTTAGAAGGGGGACGTAGATCTGCGTTAAGATATCCTTTTACTACTGCTTTGCTCATTATCTTCTAAATACCTTTACTACCGCTTTACTTATTATCTTCTTAATACCTTTATTACTGCTCATTTGCCTGCTTCACTTGTACCCAGTCAAGGTCACTGGAGAATTGCGATCTCCAACTCCCTTTCAAAATCAGTAGAGAAGAAGTAGCAGCATTGAATAAAATCCCACCGTCAAACGGTCCCGGGACAATTAAATAAACATCTGAATTATGCAGAATCGTCCTAGGTGCTACTTGTTGTGACAGAGAATTGATGATGTATTGATGGGAAATTCTCTTGACGGGGAATGCGATCGATGATGCAATCGGGATAGCCTTCTCAACGGCCCCACTTTATGTTGTTTTTGTTACTCTTCAGGTTGCTGAGCTCCTTTGTTTTCTTCTCTCTTTCTTCCCAACATTTATCTAGAAATTCCTTTTTTATTTTCAAAACATTTTTCCTTGAACAACCTGAATGTAAACACATGACTTATCGATCAATGAAGCAACTGGGATGGCCTTTTCAATGGCCTCTCTTTATGTTGTTTTAGCAACTGTTCTGGTTGCTGAGCTCCTCTATTTTCTTCTCTCTTATTTTCCAACATTTATTTAGAAATTAATGAGTATTTTCAAAGCGTTTTTCTTTGAACAGCCCGAATGTAAACACGTTATTTACCGATGTCACTGTTTTCATCAATGCATGAAATATATACTCTCTACAGTTTTCATAATTATTGACAAATATTTAAAATTATTATGTATTCCATGATAGATAAGAAGACAGCTCAATGGTCAAACATGAAATATTCTTTGTTGAGTCGTCTAGTTGTCCACATTGTTTTGTACCTCATCTGATGGGCAAGAACCCGTACCCCAAATGACAGCGTTCACGCCACTTATAACTAAAACACATTTACCCTCGCTGCACTGATTGCCTTATATGAGGCGATATGCAGGCCACCCCTGGCTGTACTGATTGTCTCATATAATGCGACTGGTCTCTGCGCCATATTCAAGCACGAGGAAGAGTCAATGGTTTCCATGGGAACGTTGAGTCTCCCTCAATACCACTAGGAGCTGTTGCCAAGCCTTGCCACCCTGCAGTTGCCAAATACTGCATTTCAGGAATTTAGTTCTCGTTTGTAGCTAAGGAAAGGCGGATTCACTACCTGTCTACCTACTGCAGTGCTTGCGACTTATCGCCGCCCTCACACCCACCCAAGAGGCGGAAATTACAAAAAGACGAGGGTGATGAAGAGTTCGAACTCAGAAACACTTGTTCTGAAGAAAAAAAAAAATAATAATAATATTTTTAAAAAAAGTTCTAAAACAATGACTGAGGGGAGGTAATCAGGTTGATAAGAATTAGCTTGGCGGGGGTTAATCTAAATCTAAAAACAGTTTACAAATCAACTTAAACACAAAATTTAAGTATAAAATATCATCAAAATCAGTTAAAAAATCAAAACCCGTCGTAAAACAGGGGATAGGCCTACGATGGGCGGGGTAGGGTGGCATTTCTACCCTCATCACTATTCCCAGGTATTGCATCCAGGGGTATTGTAAGTCGGGGGTTTGCCTGTAGTACACTTGACCCACCTTCAAGGACCATGCACCTTCAAGGACCAGGAGGAGATACACCCTCAGAGTCACCACACTCAGGGCTGTTACAAAGACTCCCTATTCTGCAGACAGTGTATCAGATCAATGATGTCCTATGTCTCCACAATACGGTCCCTCATCCTAACACCCATTAACACACCTTGGAGACCATACATAACAATGCTTTACGCATCATCACTGTATCCACCAGAACCTCTCCCACAGCTCACTTACACGTTCCAAACAAAGTCCTTCTAATAGAGAATATCTTGACATTAAAGGCACACAGTTCTTCACGACAGCAAGTGTTATCACACAATTCCCGTCACTGAAAGCGAGCCACACAACAAGCGGAATCTTTGAACAATGACCACGTAAATATTACCAGACCCACCCACAACAACGCACTAACTCCAGACACCCTAACTCTTGCAATGAAGATACACCTACATACTCATTTCACATTCAGAGCAAAACAACACCTCAGTCAGAACATGCCACAAGTTCACTCTCCCAACATCCACACATCCGTGATATCCTTAAATAGAGGTGATCGAGTTCACTTACGTAGGCTTAGATCAGGACTTCACCCAACCCTCCACAGTTACGTGCTTGAATTTAGGTTTGTTGGAAGCACAACTGACACATTCCCTGCCTGTAAAACAGGCTCACACAACATAACTCACATTATGGAGCACTGCAGAACACACTTTGACGCAGACACAATGGCAACGGTGTAGGAAATCTGAGACTCGATCAAACATGACAACAACAAGCACTACTGTTCTGCTTAACATCTTTTTATCCCCTTTACTGCTGATTTGTTTTCTCTCAACATAATTTATTTTCTTTACTACTGTTACGTGATCCTCACATTTGCGCCATCACTTTCCTCTTCCACTGTTTGTCTTAACAGTTTACTGTATGTCTCTTTTTTGTCTGACCTACCGGCACATATATTTGCATCTTTTATCTCAGTGTTTCTTTCCTTATCTCCGCTTTCTTCCTGTCTCATTTTGTACTGCTATCTATCTCACCATTTCACTGTCCTTTTCCCTTTATATCTAATGTACTGCTTGTTTTCTTCTCCTACCAGACCCTTACTTTATTTTTTCCTGCACTCTCCATTGGTTTCCATTTCCTCTCATTACGTTATTTTCATCTTGTTTCTCTGTGTCTTCTTCTGTCTTATTTCTTGCCGTTTCCATTGCCCCTACTGAATAACCCTCACCATTCTTCTTCACTCTCCGTTAGTTCCCACTGTCCCTCATTATTATCAACATATCTGCTCCTGTCTACTTTTCCGCAATTACTCGACCCTAATTTTTACTCTCCTCGTGTCTCCTTTTGCTGCTGCTGCTGCTGCTGCTGCTGCTCGTCTTTTTTTCCTCACTCTCCTTTCATTCCACACTGGTTCTTCAAATCTCAACTGATTCCCTTTCGGCCCTGTTAAGATGCTTCTTGCTAAATCTGCTGGGAACACTGTTCTATGTGTGCATGGTGTAGTCATGACACTGGGCGACACACACAAACGAAACTCTCTGCTCTTACCCTGAAAGATTGTCTGAAAGTTAGACATCAACTAGAGTCCGTGGGTGTAAAATCTGAGCTCCCAATAAAGCATCTAGTAGCACTGTGGTCTGTCGGAGTAAAATAATATCCTGATGGTAAATCTACGGGCTCTTATCTCAAAATTTGGTGGCAGCGAGGTCAAGGACACCCCTTATTTCAGATTTGTTTACCGTCAAATCCAGTAGCCTGTAAACTGGCTGTCTGCCATCTGTCGCCAACCCTGGCTGTAATAGTACCTGTATGCCATCGAGTTAGTCTATCATAGAACCTGCCTGTCATCAAGCCAGTCTGTCATCAAGCCAGTCTGTCATCGAGCCTGTCTCCCATCTTACTCTGGCTGTCATCAAGCTAGTCTGTCATAGAACCTGTCTGTCATCGAGCCAGTCTGTAATTGAGCCTGTCTGCTGTCTACCCCGTCAGTCACCAAGCCTGTCTCTCACCAAGCCTCCCTGTCACCAAACATGCCCATCACCAAGCATGGCCGTCACCAAGCATGGCCGTCACCAAGCCTATCTGTCGCCAAGCCTGTCAGTCACCAAGCCCTTATACCGACCACGATTCTGCTAATTGTCAAATCTCTAGTGATCCAGTGACCTGTAACTTGCCCGCTTCACCTCCCATCACCTATCAATACCAGCTCACACCACACCCTACGTCATATGCTATAGAGATAGGTTGTGAGTTCGAACCATTCAGTAAAAGGTTCTCTCTTTTATCCCCAGACCAATAATCTTAATACATTATAATTTTTCTCTTCTCTTACACGATTAACTTACTGTACTTAATCAGCTTCTCCAGATAATTATTCATACTCTCAATTTTCTTTGCCATTTTCATCCATATGACCACTTCATTCGTAAATATCATATATAAAAAGACCCTCCTTTGTTAAATGTCATTGTACATAATAGTTTATTTTAGTTAAAAAGGAAAAAAAAATACTTCACCTATATTCACTTAATATTTTCCTTGTACTTACTTTTTTTCTCCAATTATTTTCTTAATATTTCCTTCCTTTAAGAAGACTACTTTATCAGAAGATGATGCACATAGTTCCTGTGTATGATTGTATATGTGATGTCCAGTCTACAGTTACAATGGACTTACGACAGACAGAACTAAATTCGCCTGTCTCCAGAGCCGATTAAATGATGGTTACCCCCGAGTGGGATCTCATCTCTCATACTGTGTAGGCTCTTGGAGAAGTTTATATCCATGATGAATGCTGTAAAAAATTGGTAGGACTTTTTGGTAACAACACGAAAGAAGGATGCTTGACGAGCGTTTACTGATTCTTGCGAAGTATGAAACAGGATATGTTCATCCATTCCGAACAAAATTTGTTGTTAGAAGCGGCATCTGTGACAGCAGCAACAGGAAAGGAAATCTCAGAGGCACTACGAAACAGTCTGTGGACAGAATCTGATGATAAGGGAAAAACACTTTAACACTAAGTAATGTTGCAACGTTATTTAGTTATCTCAGGTTCTAAACCGTCTTAACCAGTCCAGGTCGGTTTTTTACCTAGCCTACCCCCAGATCCTGACCGATTTTCGACTTTTTGTTTTTTGGCTGAGACCTTCGCTTTTGGTGAGAAACATCGAAAATTCACAGAGAAATCGCGATCCTGAGGTTAGATATGTTGATAACCTTACGTTTTCCTTCTTTTTCAGGGTACATGGCTAAATAAAACGAACTATGGAAGGGCTAATTAATTCAAGCCACTTTAAATTACATATTTAAATCATTTATTTGGTACGAATTTATGTGTAGAACAAGTCTATATTGGTTTTCACACAGTAATATAGGCGTTTATAACCATTGTTCACTCACCCCAAACCTCAGTATATGGCACCTTCCTTTACGACATTACCACCTCATCACTTCTGTTTGTTTCTACCTCTAGCTTCTTTGTTTCTTTGTCCTTCATCTCAGGAATCACTTCCACCGTGAATTTCGTCGTTGGAGAGGCCGTGGGGCAACATACCTTTACTAGCCAGGTTACAGCTAACAGGTGAATTGCCTAGTGTGGGGGGAAGGGGAGGGAAAGGGGGGTTAGGAGGGGCCAGGCAGTATCCCCGCTTGACAGCAGGTAGAGGAAGGTCTCCCACATATGCCTACCAAAAATCACCCGCGAAAGTTGAAAAATGTGCACACAATGGGCCTTGCAATTGGGTGATGTACGATGCATGTTGTTGGGTCTGTCCGCGGAAAAAAGTAGCAACGTGCATCGTACGTCGGTGGGACTCGGTGGGTTAATAAGGATGAATTAGATGGAGCATTAAAGATTCAGTTTTCTCCATGGGATGACATAACGACGTTAGCCGTAGGCTACAGATAGAAGAGAAACTCAGCATCATATCTTCTCAAACAGTACATACAGTTCAACCACTTGCTAGCTCACCACTACAGTCCTTGCAGTCACAGGGTCAAGGACACGCCTCACCTTCACTCAGTAGACAAAACGTTCACTGGCAATGTCACGTGCAAGACCTGCGTCGCAGGGCAGTATCTCTCATGACCGTGTCAGATCTACAAGCAGAACTAAGACAGTATGTTGGTACTGTAAACAAACAGGTCATCATACAGTATAGCCCATCGTTAAAAGAGCCTAGGAGGTGAACGAAGACACAGGCATGATAGTAGATCACCTTCACGATCCTTCAGGAATAAGTACTGTACTTATCATAAAAGCCATTATCATTGCACTAGCGAATGCCGTGCCCTTGCCAATACACGGGGGGGGGGGGGGTCCCGAGCCAAAATCACCAGAATCCTCCATAACGATAAAAAATTTTGAGCTCCAAGTGGGTCAAATTGGCCCTCTGACTCACTTAGGTGTAGTTATCTTAGGTAATTGTGAATGAGTCCCTATATCATTTCTTTACGGGCTCAGGGTCTATGGTGAATTTAATATCTGAGTCCACCCTTAACAATATTGGAGGAAGGCTCAAACGGGTTTGGAACCTTGAGTCCCCTGACAATCGTTGTTGTGGTATTTGCGGCTAAAAAAATTTATGTGAAGGACAAGGTAACTCTTGAGATACAAATCGATGACTTAATAAAACTTTCACTGTTGAATTTTATGTCACAAACTCTGGAATCCTGCATATGTTTTGATTGGTAATGACACCACGGCTCAACATTCATTTGAACTCATACCTGCCTGCAGTAGCATTACAGTAAAGGGATTTTATGTATTCGTTTTTTCGTTTTTTTTTTTTTTTTGAAGAGTGCAACATGCTTGCATGCGTCGGCCTTTTTGGATTGGAGCGTGTAGCATTTTATGACCGGATGCCCTTCCTGATGTCTACCAATGACCCTTGGGTGGATTCGATCCTCCGACCCTACGGCCAGAGCGGAGCGCTCTAACCCACTGAGCCACCTTTTACAGGTAAATTAATCACACATTCTACAACAACTCCACAGCCATCAGTAGAAAGCAATGAGGATAATTTAGTGTCAATACTTCATAACACCTCGTCTAACTGTGACTCAACGGTTCACTCATCTCCGTCTCATTTAACGACCTCAAATGGCCTGAATGACATTTTGTAACACGCGGAGATGAAACGAGCAGTGACAAAATGACGCACAATTATGTTACTGCACGAATTCACGAAAGTCTCTGTCCGTATTGTAGGTGCAAAAGAAATGTGACTGTATTAACCTTGCCTGAGACGTGTTCTGTAATTGGTTTAACATATGAGTCAGCATTGTGTTCTGTGTTGGAGGATAATTTGTGTTATCTTTACCTACTAAATGTTACCAATCCTCCATTAAGGCTTGAAAGTATTACAAAGATTGACGATTTTCTGGTGTACCCATCAGCCGTAAAGACGTGGTAGGTACACCATTCTCTGTAACTGCTGCGGCTGATGATGGTTTACCTGGTGTATGTACCACCGAAAACTAAACGGATTCTGCCACGACTCCTTCAGCTGAAGTGGGCGACCTCCTTGAATATATAGAACAATATATTACTCTTTTGCAGACCTATAGAGGTGTTGTGGCCTTACATAGTAAACCTATGGGGAAGACCAGTATGATAAATCACACTACTGAATTGATTCCAGGTACTCTAGCACAGGATATGGTAAATCAGGACAACACTGAACACTCAGTCAGTCCGTGGAATAGTCTGCTTTCCCTTGTCCCCAAGAAAGGAAGTGAGCTTAAACCCGTAGCCGACTATTGTAAAGTAAATTCTGTCACTGTACTCGATCGATTCCCATTACCAGTCTTAACAGATTTACTGGAATCACTTGGCGAGAATAACGCTGTTTTCACTTTCAATGACTTTTTAGTGCTGTTGGCAAGTAGAAATGGAAGAGTCGTCTCGCCCTATGACTGCATGCAGGACCCCTTCTGGCTACTGGCATTTCAAAAGGCTTCCCTTTGGTCTTAGAATTGCTGCATCAGTGTTCATGAGGCTTGTCCATTCTGTATTCAGTTGCATGATCCGTCATTCTCTTTTTGCTTATCTAGATGACATCACTGTAATGAGTAACTCAACCTCTGAATGTTTTGCCAAGCCACAGCAAGTCTTTGATCGCCTTCAAATGGCAAATCTAAAGGTTAAACTCAGAAAATACAACTTTCTACATAAGAGAATTAAATTTCTTGAACATGTGGTTGATGCTGAAGGGATTCACACTCTTGATGCAGGGCCGCATTAACCCTGCTGTGGTCTGGCGGGCAATGCATTCGGTTGGCCTGCAACATATAGATCTCTTTTTCCGTTATTTCTAGTGAAATTTTGGCATGACCTATAATGGTCTTTTTTAATGGCCTGATGGGTTATGTCCCTTATCTGGAAGCCCAAAGCGTATATTTATTCCGCTCTGGAAGTCTGGATGGCCTGTGACAGGCCGTGGCCAGGTAGGCAGTTGCCCATTTTGCCTACACCTGGCAATCCGGCTCTGCTCTGATGAGAAAGTTAAGGCAGTTTCTAACTTCCCAGAACCCACCAGTACTGATGATGGAAGGAATTTCCTTTGATTGAGTGGCTACTATTGGTGACTTTTTCAAGGTTTTGCAGATTGCCGCCCCTCTTCTAATTTACTTAAGAAAAAATAAGTTATTGTTTGGACTAATGGCCAGTTTTATGCCTCTGAAACACTGAAGACAGCAATTACTGATGCTCCAGTCCTGACATTCCTTGATTATAAGAATCCTTTTCTTCTTTTTACAGACGCATCCAGGGTAGGTCTACGTGTTGTATTGATGGAAATTGATCATACAAAGAAGAAACGTGCAACGGGAAACTGTTTCTATTGACTTCCTTAAATTGCCTCTTACGGAGTCCAGTGCAGAGTATTTGTTTGTGGCAGTTATTCAGTTATTACGTTACTGTGTTCTCGTAGCTCTTAAAGACAAGACTGCTAATATTGTTGCAAGTGCCTTCATTGATCATGTTATTTGCCCGCTCATTACATCATTCACTCTTATTACCGATAATGGCTCGGAGTTTAGCAATGGTCTTCTTGTTGAAATTTTTAAGCAGTATAACATCAGCAAAGATGAAAGGTTGTTTGTTCCTTGAAAGCAATGATAAAAAACAGGGAAGCGAGCATGAAAGTGAAAAAGTTACTACATGACAGTACTGTGATAATAACTATAACGTATGGAAGTGAAGCTTGGACCTTGTTGGGAGGACAGAAGTCAAGAGTGAGGAGCATGTGGAGTCACATGGAGAGGCAGACTGACTAATGAGGAAGTGAAGGAACGTTGTGGCGTGGATATGGATGTGATAGAAAGCGTTAGGAGAAACACATTAACCCTTTACGTCCCGACCGATACCCCCCAGTCCTGAGCAATTTCGGGAAATTTTTTTTTTTTTTTTGCTCAAACCTTCGCTTTTGGTGAGAAGCACCTAGAATTCATAGAGAAATCGCCCTCCTGAGCCTATAAATGGTGCTACAGGTGATGAGTCAGCCTTATCTTTCGTTCTCTCTCAGGGTATCTGGTCTCAAGGAAAACGAACTATGGGAGGGTAAACTAATTCAAGCCACTTTGAATTATGTATTTGTTTATTTATTTGGTACGAATTTATGTGTAGTACAAGACTATATTGGTTTCACACAAATATATATGCAATAGAAGCATTGTTCAGTCACCAAACACATCCACATATGGCACCTTCCTTTACGTTACCACCTCATCACTTCTGTTTGTTTCTTGCTCTAGCTTCTTAATGTCTTTGTCCTCCACCTCAGGAATCACATTCACTGTGAATTTTGTCATTGGAGAGACCGTGGGGCAACATATCTTTACTGGCCAGGTCACTGCTAACAGGTGAATTGCCGAGTGTGGGGGGGAGGAGAGGAGGGAAGGTCAGGTGGGGCCAGGCAGTAGCCTCACTTGACAGCAGATAGAAGAAGGTCTTCCACATATGCCTACCAAAAATCACCTGTGAAACTTGAAAATTGTGCAAATGACTGACCTTGCAATTGCGCAACGTACGGGTACGTCAATGGGTCTAGCTGTAGCAAAACGTTGCGACGTACCCATATGTCGACGGGACACCTCAGGTTAAGGTGGTTTGGTCTTGTGGAGAGGATGGAGAGTGAGAGCCTGACGAGGAGACTGTACGTGTGCGAGATGGAAGGGGGAAGAGGGAGGGGGAGGCCATGAATGAGATGGGGGGAAGGAGTGGAGAGATATATGAGAGACAGGGGTGTGAGCTGGGAGAGGGCAGTGAAATGGCGGAGGATAGGGCGACGTGGAGGCAATTTTTTTTGTAGCCACCTCTTATGGGATTAAGGCGTCTGGCAATAAATAGATAGATAGAACATCAATAATGTAATGTCATACCCAGCGATGCAGCTTCCAATGGACTTGTCGAAAGGCAAAATCGTAAGATGATGGAGTGCTTGAGGTACTTAGGTTCTCAAAGCACCTCTTGAGATGAGTGGATAGGCTACCCCAAGTTGCGACTTCAGTCTTAGTTCCATTAGTAAATCCATTGGTGAAACTCCTTTTATTGTCTTATATTGATTCGATAAAAATTTGCCTTTTTCAATGCTGTAATCAAAGCTTAGTCCACTTTATAATTTGGATGATTATGTGAAGGTCAAAATGACAGACTTCCAGAAAATACACCAATGTATAAGCACTAATCCGACCTTATTTGAAGAGGATATGATACATCGCCAGCATAAATATGCATTGCCTATTACCATTTACGTTAGGGACTTAGTGTTTGCTCGTACACACAGCATGATATCTCGTAACAGTAACAAATTTTAGATTAAGGAATTGTTGTCATCTGAGAGTCAATGGATTCACTCCAACGACCTTAGAGGAACTCCCAGGTACTTTGAGTGGGAGGAGAATCAGAAAAATGGTGCATCAACTTGTTTGTTTTTTCTTTTCCTCCTCCTCCTCCTCCTCCTCTTCCTCCAACTCCTCCTCCTCCCTTTGCTACAGCTTCATCACTTTCCACTCTACCTATTAATAAGTAAAGACAAAACCTTTGCTCAGCAACTCGTCCCAGTGTCGTTTGCGGGTGTCCCTCCACATGTCAGGGCCACTAAGCTGACTTGAACTTTAATTCGGATTCCTTTTATAGATAAGATGTTGTGGAGAGTGTGGACAACCTTCCTGGCATTAGCTGCGCTCAAATCATCTCTGGATGATGAGTATAGACGGGGTCCTCTGCCCCTGGGCACTGGTATAGCCCTGGGGGCAAGTAATGTTAGTAGGGGACATCATCTTAGTTCGGTATGATCTTCAGTGTCTGATGACAGTCTCACAAGAGACTTCCATAATTTGCTAGGCAGCTGTGTACCACGTGCTCCCTACTCTCTTCCTTGATAAAAGAAACATGTGACTGGATCTTCTGGGGTTCCACTGTATGAACCAGTTCAGTGAAAACATGTTTGGACTGAGAAGCTATTCCTTAGGTGAAATGCCTCCCTGCCTCACAGTGGCCCTGATGGAAAACCACATTCACGTGTCTTTGATGTCGGTTGTAAAGTCCTTGGTCGTGTTATTGGTTTAGCAACATCTAGTGAATTGTTAGCATATCATGAACAGTTAGAAACATTCGCATCAGCTCAGGAAGCACAGGATTGGGTGCTCAATGTTCACCATAAGTTTCTTGGTAATATTGTCACACATATGAATGAAAATGGGCACCTAACTGAACATACTTTCAGATGGGTGAGAGAAACTGAGTGATTAAGTTAATACTGTCACAACAATTTTGTATACAAGTTTTCAGTGCTCTAGAGGGCACCTGTGTGGGGAGGGAGTTGGTGATAGCCAATGCCCTCTTTAGGCACAAAATGATCCACAGGTAAACGTGGTGAGTGATGAGAAGAGTGTGTGGCGAACTGAATGAACGCAAGACAATGATTATGTGTGTGTGGATGACAGAATGGAAGGTATGAAATGGATGCAAGATTATAGAGAGGGCGGGGGAGTGGACTTGCTGACCAACACTTAGTGGTGGTGAAGGTCAAGGATCAAGAGCAATGGGGGAATACTCGTAGAAGAGAAGGACAGGAGGAAGTAATCTATACAAAGAGGGTAGAAAGACTGCAAAAAGTTGGAAAAAGGTCATAATAAAAGAGAGAATTGGAGGAGCGATTGGGTAAATATGGTTTGAAGCATATGGGGAAGGTGGAAGGTGTGTGCAAGATATTCTCAGAAGAAATCTGTGCAGCATATGAGGTGGTGTATGGGTGAAGAGAAGACGAAAGGGGGTGCAAGGAACCGCATGGTGGTATGAACAGGTGAGGCAAGCGGTGGTGCAAAAGAAGAAAGCGTATAGTGAGTAGATGGGGAACAGAGGCATGGAGGAAGTTGAGAAACGGAAGAGAGAGAGTTGTATATAGAAAGGAATAGATATGTGAAAAGATTAGTAAGAGAGATAGAGTAAGAAGAGAGTGGATGAGGGATTTGGAAGGACTTTGACTGTCAAGTGGAGGGAATGTAAGAATATGTTCTGGAAGGAGGTAAAGAGTGTTAGATAATGTGATAAAGAAGTTAGTAGGGGGGTGAAAGACAAAAATGATAGACTGATAGTGAAAAAGGAGAAAAAGTGAGCAGATGGAGAGAATATTTTAAGTAACTGTTAAACATAGAGAATGAAAGTAATACTAGTACTAGAATAAGTGGCTGGGGAATGGCTGGGAGAAGGAAGGTGGTGAGAAGGAAGGAAGAAATTAGAGGGATGGAAGTAGTGTAAGCAATGAAAAAAGTCAAAACTGGGAAAGCTCCAGGAATCTGACAGAGTGTATGGTGAAATGCTGAAGCATGGGGGAGATAAAGTAGTGAATGGATATAGAAGATGTGCAGATTGGCCTGGGAAAAAGGTAGAGTCTCGGAGGATTGGTAGTCAGGTACAAAGGGAAAGGGGAAAGAGAAGTGTGTGATAGCCATGGGGGCACTTGTTTTCTAAGTGTAATAGGCAAATTAAATGACAGAATATTTATTGACAGAGTTAGGAAAATAACAGAAGAATTAGTTGGAGAAGAACAGGGAGTTTTTTTAGGAAGGGAAGAGGTAGTGTAGTTCAGATATTCATCCTTAGGTCTTTGGTGGAGAAGTTCCTAGAGGAAGGAAAGAATTTGTATGCTGCCTTCATGGATTTGAGAAAAACATATGACAGAGTGGATAGACAAGGAATGTGGAAAATACTAAGAATACATGGAGTAAATGGGAAGTTATTGAATGTTGTGAATACTATGTATGGCGGTGCTAAGGCTGCAGTGGGTGTGGATGATGAACTGAGTGACTTTTTCTATCTGAATGTTGGACTGAAACAGGGATATGTCATGTCTCCATGGTTGTTCAGTCTATATATGGATGGGGATGTAAAAGATGTACAAGGTTGAGTAGTTTATGTTGGAGTGGCCCTAATGGGAAAGGGCAGCTTTTGCAAACTTTCAGTATTGTTTTTTGCAAATGATACTTTACTGTTAAGTAAGGACGAAGAAGAGCTGCAAGGTTCGATGAATGAGTTTGGGAGTGTGTAAGAAACGTAATCTAAAGGTGAATGTAGGGAAGGGTAAAAGACATGGTCTTCGAGAGAAATGAAGTCAATGAGTGCACAGTGAGGTTGGATGATGAGGAAATAGAAAATGTGAGTGCATCTAAGTGCTTGGATATTGTGATGAGCAAGGATGGAAGTTTGGAGTATGAAGTGCTTGAAAGGGCACAACAAGGAAGAAAGGTAGCTGTATTCCTTGAAAGCAGTGACAAGACTTAGGGTAGTGAGCATGGAAGTAAAAAAGTCGCTGCATGATATTATTGTGATACAAACTCTAACGTATGGAAAGGAAGCTTGGACCTTCTTGGAAGGACAAGTCAAGAGTAAGAGCACTGGAGGTGAGTTATCTGAGAGTAGCATGTGAATTTACATGGAGAGGCTGACTGAGAAATGAGGAAGTGAAGGAGCGTTGTGGTATGGATGAGATAGAAAGTGTTAGGAGAAATACACTGAGGTGGTTTGGACATATGGAGAGGATGGACAACCAGAGATTAGCGAGAAAAGTGTGAGTGAAGTGGAAGGGGGAGAGGAAGAGGGAGGCCGAGGATGAGCTGGAGGGATTGAATGGAGAGGCATATGAGAAAGGGGTGTGTGAGCTGGGGGTAGGGCAGTGAAATGGGAGGAAAACAGACAACATTGAGGCGATTTGTTTGTGGCCATCCCTTATGGGATTAAGACGTCTGACAATATGTAGATAGATAGCTTTCACCTTGAATCATCGTCTTCGTCTCAACCATTCATTAATGTTACAAGTAGTAAATTTGATTCATCTGTTAGTAGATGCAGTGAGTTGTCATGTTACCATAGACCTTGTTCCCATGTCAGATCTTCGCTTAGCTTTACAATGGGCTCGCACTGAATTTAATCTTAATTCATATTTCTTTTCTCAAGTTTAGAACTGTATTGTCCTGTACCTGAAGCTACCCTCCTTTCCAAGACTATCATGGTCCATACTCCCGTTTGTTCTTCAGTCATCCTTGATCTCTTCCAACTATTTCCCTCCCCTCTACCTCACAATGACTCTTTATACTTCACTGTGTACCCTGTGTGGGTCTTTAAGAATAACCAGAAGTCCTGATGGGAAATCCACAGCTCCACATCTCACAATATCATAAAGGTATTTCATGCACTTTATTTCTGGAAAAAATACATACAGTTATTTAAACTGATAATGATGGAAAGCACAGTACAGTTTCGTGACTGTTTCCTACAAACAGGGTGAAATATACAGTACTGCTCCACTCTGTTAGCAGACCTGGGCCAGGATTCTTAATCAAACTTTTTATTAATAACCAGTCGTAATAAAAATCTGATTTTACAGAAAGATGACTGACACGGTATAGATTCTTGCCATGCTTCATGTTCTTTTATTAAAACATATCTCAGCTGCAAAGGGGTAAGCCATCAATCTGTTCGTGTTTCCAGGAGGGATAGTGCAAGGATATTGCAGCGATTTTTTCACTTATCTTGCTTTTCCTGCACACGCAAAATAGTTACGACACCGAATTATTCGTAAATCTGGTGGTGATTCTAGACCTTATCTAAGAGGAATATCGTGCAGCTAAAAAGAGACAGAATCCCTTGATTTAGTGACTGAGTATGTAACCCCAGTAGCAGACATTAAACAGGAAGAACACAACTAGTACAGTCATTCTAGTAACAAACACCATCCTGTCGCCCTGCAGGCATGTTGTCACGTCACTCAGAATTCTCGTTGGCCCTCTGCTTGTACCAGATGCATCTACGTCTAAAATCTTCTGTGTTGAAACTGGAGTGGCTTTCCTTGTCTTGGGATTAATTGCCTCGTCCACCAGCACGTGGAAGATGATGGTGATGAAGGTAATGACCATGCAAAAGATGAACCACACATCCATCATCTTAAAGTATGCAGTTTTGGGTAAGGATGTAGAGACCTGAAAGAAATGAAAGTCTTATGCTGTGCCCGGATGGAATGCAAGAAATTTTCGGAACAGCAGTTATGAACTTTGTAGTACATGTCTCATGATTGCACACACACACACACACACACACACACACACACAGTCTTCGGCCAGTACAGTCGTCGCCCTGATAAGACGCACTGGTTGGCGCACCTTGTGGGACAGCCAAGGTCAGCTTGTTGACCTATTTCCTTGCTCCTGTACTGCCTCAGTATTTACTGTACGGCTTTTGTGAAAGATCAGTGCATTTTTTATTAGCCCAATGTTACTAAGTTGAGAAGAGCAATTGAATAGCTGCATTTATTTTTAACTGAGGAACAGTGACATATTCGAATACAGAACACCTGAATCTGTAAAAAAAAAAAAATGTGAGAAAAGTATTTAAGTGAGTGTTGGACATCGTGATAATGAACACTACAGTTTAAGTCTTAACAAAAAAATCTGATTAACGTAATCAGAGCTTGTAAAATTAGTGACAAACTACTTTAAAACTACATTGTTTTTCTGAAAGTTTACCTGGTAGTTTGAACTTGGCGATACAGTCGTCTCCAGCTATTTATACTTAAAAGACAAAGGGTGTCTTTCGCAAGTAAAGTTACTTCTAAACTAAAAACACTGATTTTTATTCATGTCCGCAGATGGAAACGGGGGAGCAGTGTTCAGCGTAGCATCAAGCCAATTAAATCAAGCAATAGGAAGAAAAAAAAAAACACCATCTCCAAGCCATACAAGCATTTTGAGGTGTTCCATCACTGGTACAGTTCTCCTACAAGAAAAGTTCCCAATGTAATATCCCAGAACAATTAACTAGATAAACTAACCACTGGTTGCCACCACTAGTCCTGGCATTGTTGCCATCACTGGGGCGTAGCAAATTCTGCCGGACACCATAAACATATAAAAATAGATATGTATTTCACAATCTACGCACGACACGGTGATGTGGGGGTGTGGCATTGCTTTGCCTCACCAGCCTAGTCACTAAGTCTCACTGCAA
>JAGKTI010016720.1:0-19167 GCA_018397915.1 Birgus latro
AGATTCAGCATAGGTACGATCTTTAGTAGTGAAGGGTTTATTGAAAGTACCATCCAACCGCTCCAGTGCGCAAAATTTCAACCAGGCTAGAACTGTTTGGAGCTGGCGGGAGTAAAAAGGCAGTTGTCGAAAAACCAAACACAACTAATGTACAGCGACTTTCCTCCACGCAATTTTAGTAACAAATGCATCATAAGAAAGGTCTCGTTTTACAGTAAGAAAGTAAACTAAATCAGGTTAGAATATAAAGATGCCCAGAAAAGTATTGTAAGGATGGGATGTCTGGGATAGGATATATTAGGTTAGGTTTTTGTTGTTTTGGGTTAGTGGTGAGAAAAGCTGGCTTGAAATTTCCATTCTTCAGTATTTTCCCCCCTCCCCCTTTATTTCCGTATTCCAAGACTCTTCTTGGATCTTTATTTTCCATGGAGTCCTATCCCCAACAGCACATTATCTTATTTATTCCCCGTCCCTCCATTTTCCTTGATTTTGAAAGCCCTCTCCCATTTTGCGAGAAAGTTGTGGCTAGAAGAATAGATGTGCCTTGAACATGAGTTATTCCTGAGATAATGTCAAAGTCAAATGAATAGCACAACAACCACTGGAAAATCAAGGTTTCATGACCACATCGAGCTGAGTATTAGTCTGTAAAATACGTCATTTTCATGAAGGGGTTAATTAAGGACAGAGGAATAAACAGCAGGACAAAAGAAGCTGGAAATGAAGTGTAAGAAAATAAGAAGCAATCTAATCAGACATGGTGCTCTAGTTTCGGAGTTTAATTGCACCCGCCTCCCAATTTTGCTCCTCGGGATGAACTATTGTGAGCGCTTGCCAAAGCTAAAGCGAAACAAAATTGAGATGCGCGAGGTGCTTGCTTGCTTGATTGCTTGTTTGCGCCCTTCCTGGGTAGTCTGTCTCTTGTTCGCGATGTTGGTTGTTGTTGCTCTGCGTCGTCTTTGTTTTCTGCTTCTTTTTCCTCACCACAAGCTCACCATCTCTTCATTAACTTTTCCCTCCCCCCTTATCCTCCTCCTCCTCCTCCTCCTCCTCTTTTATCTTGCTTATTTACACATCATCATCATCATTATCATCATCATCATCGTCGTCGTTATATCTCCATTTCCATTATATTACAGATGGGGTGGGGTGGTTCCAAAAAAGAAGAGAAATTTATAAAAGTAGCAAAACTATCATAATTGCTCAGGGATAATTGTCTCATCCTCTCTTTACTCGTCATTTAAGTCTTCCAAATACTCGACGCCATCCCACAGGCTAAACCATTCACACATTACCTCTTTTACTCTAACCTGGTCTGAAATTGGCGTCTGTCCCTCTTGAATGATGAGCTGCAACATGAGATTACCACTAGGTTATGATGCTGGTGATGAAGAAGTGCACTGGAAAAGATGTAGAGCCGTAGGACTGTCTTATTCTGCCATCGAGCTACGTGAAATAAGCTGCAAAAGGACGAAATTCTGTGTCAGGCTGAGGTAAAAGAAATATAATATCCTTCATCAGATTAACCCTCATGATTAACCCTCGTATTTTGCATTTAATTTATGCTATTTTCAGACGGTTTATTAGGAGAGACTTGCGGAACTGGAAGGGTTGGATATAGCATTAATTAACCCCGTCACTGCTAGAAGCCCTTCCTAACTTCGATTGAATTAATTTTGTGGCAGCTTGAGTTAAATTAAAATACTTCATCGAACTGAGTGGTATAGCTGCCCTCATAACGCTTGTTGGGTATACCGGTTGTCATTCTCAGTATCATATGGTACTGAGATAAATACTAGTTAATTCATAGATATCGTTTAATTCATCTGACTTCATGAATTTCATTTTGCCCCCCCCCCAATTTTTTCTTTATCGCAACACTCAAGGTATTTCATCTTGCCTAGTATTCCATATCAGTCTGCATGCCAACTTTCATACCACCTCTTCTTTCATGCGGGAGGACTTTGATGTTGGACAGGCAGACAGACGATAATCAGAATTCTCTGTACGGAAAGGTGAGGAGAGGGAGGCGAACTTGCGATAATGATAACACACTTCTCACTTCATTCCCAGGGTGGAGTATAGTAACATAATAATGATGATAGAGACACCAGGAACCTAAGGGAATATATATGAATATATACACAGAGTCACTGGTATTATCATTTCACCTCTATTCATTTTGCACCAGCACTAGCGTCAGGCTCCCCGTCAGCCCATACATAATGATCACTCTATATACGGTCGGCAAGAAAAGGCGCGCCGCGGTTCATGAATACCAGAAGGATAGGGGTGGAGGAGGGAGG
Source organism: Birgus latro (assembly GCA_018397915.1). NCBI lineage: Eukaryota > Metazoa > Arthropoda > Malacostraca > Decapoda > Coenobitidae > Birgus > Birgus latro. The sequence goes on from JAGKTI010016720.1 coordinate 2,307, forward strand.
GGTGGTTTGATCAAAGTGTCGACGGGGTGGGTGTGGGAGGTGGGGAATAGCTTGATACAGTACACCCCGGCCAGGGACGGGATTGGCTTATTTTCCTTTGCCCGTCCGTCCGTTGTCAAACTTTGTTCTACCTTGTTTTGAGTTTTCTTATATATCGCATCCCTCTCTTATCTACTGTCTGTCTGCTTTCTCAGTCTGTATCTATTTATCTCTCTGTTTGTCTATCTATCCATCTATTTGTCTATCTATCTATGTATATGGATGCGTAACAAGCTAGCGCAGTTTACGTTAACTTGAGGTACCGATACTCCTAGCGGTAGGGTACCAGATAACGATGTTGCGAGTACCAGGGTACGTTCTTGGTCCATTCTGGCACAAGGGATTCCGTATGTAGTCACCCTGATTTAAAGGAATCTGTGCTCTGTTGGAGTAGCATACTGGGTAGTACAAACTTACAAAATTAGCAGTCTTTCTGTTTAAGGTAACATGGTATTGTAGGAGCCGATAGAGCAAGGTCACAGACTGCGGTGTGTAGTCCAGTAATAACTAACTAATTACCCAGTTAAATAAATAAACAAATGTACATTTGTACATATACTTTTATACGTATAATCATAAAACCAATAGCTTCCCCCTCCTCCCCTAAGGTTAGGGTAAAGCAGGGTCAATACAGCAAGGAGAGAGAAAACACGATCAAGGAAGAATCATTCAGCAACATGCCCACTGAGATGGGTCAGACTCTCATTCACTCACCATTCAAGCCCCATAAAGCGAGGAAAGAGAATCCACGCTAAAGGGAGAACTAATCAAGTGTGCTCAGTGAAGCTGGTCAGACGCTTATATTCACCCTTCAAGCACAGCAATCTTGACACAACCTAGCCAACTGGACCCTTCCCCCCCCCTTTTTTTTTGCAGTTTATCTTCACGGATGCCCTTCACAGTACGTACCATACAGAACCAGTCCAGTGACTGTCAGACTTAAAAAAATGGCTGCCGACCCCTTGTCATGTGTTCCTCCATACATGATTCGTCAGACCCGCTCGATCCCTGTCAGTTCCTTAGCCTCATCTACTTCCATACCTTGCTTTCTTACATACTACTTTACCAACCAGCCACCTTCTTGGCCCACCATGCCTCTTCCCACCTTGAAGGTCATTTTCATATACTGCATCTTTTTCTCCATCATATTTATAACCATTCTCTCCATATGACCTCACACACACACACACCCACACACACACACACCACTCAAGGTCATGGTCTATAATTCAGCAATGCAGGGCAGAGGAACATAAGGCCACTACCGGTAATTGAGGTGGCCGAGGAGGGTTGTGGCTCTGAGACTCTTGGACGCAATTTGTTTCATTCTCGTTCCTCTTCACACACAATTGAAGTTAGGGACCTGGCGGTAATATTGACTGCTGCGTGAAGAAGATTGGGTCCTGTATCCTCAGTTCCTTTTCCTAAGCGATTTATTTTACTTAATACACCTTACTCTCTTGTTCTGTGTTATCAAAATCCTTCCAACCTCGCCATACTCTGCATAAAAGTAACGCACGGACGTTTACTAATAAGACACATTCAAAAATAAATCGCCAAGGAAGAGGTCTGACGAATATACGGGCCTGGGACTGAACAGAAAATTGTTGTCTGTTTTCGTGAGCCTCGTGTAGTCGATGGGTGGTTGTAGATGCTCCTCACCTCATTATTTTTGGTGGAAATAAAGGGTGAAGGGATGATGATGATGGTGGGGGTTTTAGATATTCTTCAGCTTATCCTTTAGGTTAGGAATACGGTCTGGGTGATGCTTCTGATGTTGATGATGAGGAGGAGGATGAAGATGGTTGAGGAGGCTGGTGATGATGATGAAAAGGAGAAGGATGATAGAGGATGTTGATGATGATGGAGAGGTGGAGGAGGATGGTTGAGGAGGCTGATGATGATGATGAAAAGGAGGAGGATAAGGAGGATGTTGATGATGATGACGACCAGGAGGAGGATGGTGTGGGATGTTCCATAAATCTGACTGGGTGTTATCTATTGTAGCTACTCTCTATCTATTTATCTGCTTGCCTGTCTAATAATTATCAGTATGTCTAATTAACTGTTTACCTGTCTGTCTGCTTATATGCGCCTTCCTGTTGCCTTACAATGCATCTTTTGAGCTAGGGTCAAGAAAGAATTATAATATCCAAGTATTTTTGACTTTATTTAATAACAATCTCTCTCTCTCTCTCTCTCTCTCTCTCTCTCTCTCTCTCTCTCTCTCTCTCTCTCTCTGCCGCCTTTATATTATCATTTACTGTGATGGCCAAAGTGTGTTGTGTTTGGTGACTGGGTTGTGGAGGCTGGGATGATAATTGAATGGACGTGTGACTCCTTTTGCTGAGTACGCCAACCTTAGTGGGTCATGCTTAGATGTTTTCCTGTTCCCTGTATTTGGATCCTGCATAGCCTGTTCGTAATACTGTACCTGGAAACTGAATTAGGTGATGATGATGATGATGATGATAATGTTGGTGGTGAAGGTGGTAGTTCTAGACATTCCTCACCCTATCGTTTTAGGTGGGGATACTGTTTGCATGATGATGATGATGGTGATGATAATGATGATGATGATGATTGAGTGGCTTTATACCTGAACTGCATGGTTAAAAAAAAAAATACTGAGTGGGTTTTTTAATGAATTTATGATTGGTAATTTCCATATAAACATTTGACTAATTAAACTGATTTTACTTTCCATTTACAGCACAGCCTATGGAAACTTTATTAAATGAAAGGGACAGCCTTGCGAAGAATGACTGCTTCAGAAAGAAAGGTATTGTTGATTTGCTATGTATATTTTCTTGCAATATTTATTAGGATAGGGAGTGGGAAAGGGAAAGGAAAATGGAGAGGGAGAGGGAAATGGAGGGGAAGAGGAAGAGGGAGAGGGAAATGGAGGGGAAGAGGAAGAGGGAGAGGGGGGAATAGGAGAGAGGGATAAGTGAAAGAGACGAGCATTATAACGTGTGTCGCTTAAAAAAAATGCGTTTATGTAATGAAATAAAATGATTTAACTTCTGAAATTTGTAATGGAATGCCACCTTAACTACAGACAGGCAGTGTACTAATTGGTTATCAACACTACAGCATTTATGAGTGTAACATTCAGCTTGACGTCAGAGTTACAACTTATTATATTTTATTTTACCTCTATATGTGATGTGAGCCATTGGGCAGTTGGAGAGTCTTCTGCTGAGAGTGAACTACATGGACTGAATATCTGGACTTCAACACGTCCCCTGCCTCTTCAGTAAGACGATTTTTCATGTATCGTTCTTGCACCTCAGCAAAGCAGATTACTCTATACACGGTTCGAATCCTAGAAGTGATAGGATAATTTTCCATCTGTGTAACGTTACCAGGGGCGTAGGATAGTGGTTTAGATACTCTGGATTAAGATAACCTAGCCTAGGGCCCTCCCACACCTTGGGTCCTCCTGGGCCTACCCAAAATAATAAGGGAGGACTGACACCGTTATTTTCCCTACTGATATTACCACCATACAATAAAGAGCGGTTCTGGAGAGGCCATCCTGTGGTGTCAGTGTCATAGCTGGGCGGCTCTGCTGCCAGGTTATGCAAACGCCCCTCAACTCCCTCTTTGTCCACTGAAATTAGAATGGTGGACTGCTGGAAAGGGGCAATTCCAGCCTGCATTTTACTGGGTTCACATTTCAGAAGAACTTGAGGTTGTAACTACTACTACCAGGAACAACTACTACAATAAAGGACGATACCCCCACGGAATAACGAAATTATAAGACGTCTCAATCAACACCTTCATTACGATGGTACATGTTTTGTTACCGCCAGTCGAACCTGCTTAGAAGAAACCTCATCCGACTCAAGGGGTAAAAATTACAAATAATTTAATATGAAAAATTCGCGGCCATACGTAGTACTGGATCCTGGTCTATCACACTAAATATTTTGAAGGGTATTAGTGAAACCTGTTTCTCTGCTGACACATGGGAAACTGTTGAGGCCATTATCAAAACCAGTTCCTGCTGCTCTTCTCGGACACTTTTTTTTTTTTTTTTTTTTTTTTTTTTTTTTTTTAGTCTGTTGCTGTCACTGGCCCCTGCTTTGATACACGATATATTTTGGAGGATATTGCTGACACCAGCTTCTGCTACGACACATGAGAGATTTTCAAGAAGTTTCCGGGGAATGTTACGGGTATTCTTTTTTTTTTTTTTTTTTGGCTTCTGGCTCTGGAACTTAAGAAATTTTCGAGGCCAGGAGAGACACGAGAAGCATTCGCAGCTGTTACTGGCACTGGCTACTGTTCACCCGCTGTGGCACATGAAACATTTTCGAGACCTTTATTGACTTGGGCTGGTGGTCTTCCGTCCGGACACACGATATGTTGCAGCGTCCTCAAACCCTCCTAAAGAGAGTGATTTTTTGTTTCTCATTTGTTTTGTGTTTGAGAAAAAGTTAAATGTTTGACCCTCTCCGTCTAAGAAGGTCGGGAGGATATGCATTCACTCCCGTCTGTTTGTCCTGATGAGAATTTATGTTGATATTCCTTTTACCCAAGTATTAAATAAACAGCTTAGGAAGACGCCCTGCCTAGTCCCCCATGCCATCCACGATACGGTCCAGTGACGTCCCCAAGGCTTTCAGCTCACACCGGAACTCTGTTTGTTATTATTGCTTCCGTCACCGTAATGTGTTCACTGTTCTATCCCTCTGTTCTCTCTCTCTCACTGAGTTCGGAAGAATTTTCGATTTTTTTTTCTCTCTCACTGGATTCGTTTCAGTGAGGGCCTAAGTAATCAGTTTTTGCAAAGTATTTCATTCCAATTTTGAACGTTTCGGGAATTTCAAGATGGCTGCCGCGCGGATCACCGAAAATTTATGAGGATAATCGTTATGACCAAAAGTGAAAAAAAATAAAATAAAAGATATATTGAAAGTCATATACAGTATCTAAGCTTGATTACCGCAGCAAATTGGTTTGGGTGTAATGTGCAAAATAAATCGCTTCGGAGGAGACGCCACGAAATCTCCCACGCCGAAAGGAATTCGTCCCAGTGTTTTGGTAAGCTCGGCGAGAAGATGAAGAAAAATGGCTACAGCGCTGAAAACAAATTACAAACACTCATTCCTCTCTTAACGCTTGGGTGTGTGCCAGCAAAACACCGCTTTAGGGGAAGTATCTGATGTTTGCAGTACGAGGACATATTTTATTATTTATTCCTGCCACCTCCAGGCGATTTTATTCAGCTTTAGATACTCCAAATATATAATAATGGTCGGAGAAGTATCCATCAGCTTTTCCAGTAAGATGATGTCAATGTTTTTATATTCCCGCGTCAGCTGTATGATAATATTTAACTTTAATTCAAAGACACTAATCGCAAATTCAGAAACAGTATTCATTAACCTCTTCAGTAAGACAAGTTTTATTTTAAACGTAATTCTTGGTACAGCCACATAGTTTCTTTCCGGAGGAGAGACTAGCTCCTACCATCGCCAGTCACCACAACCACACCACTTCACCATTAGCACCATTCACATATATTCCCCTCCCATTCAATCACACGACATAAGTATTCCTATCACAATCACCACTACAACCAAACACACTCATCACCACCGAAATTACAACCACAAAACCCCCTCCCTCCTCGTCTGCACCAAACATGCCACGCAACATTCCTGGCACTTCCATAACCATAGCCACACAACACTACCACCAAAAGCACACCTTCTCTTCTCGCCACATAAGCGAAGACTTTCATGCTTGGTTGGTAAAATTCACTACGACCTGCAAAGCACGATGCCAGTAAAAACTCATGTTTGTGGACTAAAGGTTCACCTTGGGTAATCGAAGGCAGCTGCCTTCTTCTTCAGCAGCACAGTCCTGCTGTTGCCTTCGAACCGTCCAGAATATACCTACAAACACTGGGCTTTTGCTTATTAATTTTTCTCCTTTTCCATCTCCATAAACCATACAACGCAAACGTTCCTATCGCCGCCACCACAAACATCTCCCCTCCAACCATACAAACGTTCTTATCATCACCATAACCACTACCACCACGGACAACCTCCCCCACCTCTCCTGTACCCCTCTGGACTGCGTAGAGTAGAGCGACTCGACCCGAGTCGACCGACCTGGCTCAGTGTACCTCTAGCTTTGGTGGTGGGAGGTCACGTCTCTCGTCCTCGCGTGCTTAAGCCCAACACATTACATCCCAATCATAAAGCCCTTTGGTAAAGCTCTCAGTTCCTAGCGTGTGGCTGTGTAAAACGTGCATTTTAGCATTTCTAGAGGGTGTGGGAGAGGGTGGTGGATCGTCACTATCCCCCTCTCACTCACTCTCACCTGTTGCAGAGAATTATACACAGAAACAGCCTCTCGATTATAAAGCCATTGTATTATAGCCCACAATTCCACCCATGCGATTGTGCAAAAGTGTGAAATTTAGGAGTTGTGGAGAGGGTGTGAGAGGGAAAGAGACTGGACCACCTGTCTTCATATCCCTTTCCCTCTCTTTCCCTCTCCTTCTCACCTGTTGCGGCAAACTATACTCAGGAGAGGAGCACGAGTGGGAAAATATCGATCTGGTGATAACACAGCGTACGGGGGATTGTTTGGTTCCCCTGAAGAATGAGGAGGCTGGGGCAGGGTAAAAAAAAAATACTGATGGTTTTCGATTCTTCGCTGTTGGCTTCATTTCCATTTCGTTTTTTCGTGTCTGTATTATCCTACGTCATTACCACACTGTACTTAGATCCGCTGAATAATGAGGAGATGGCTGGGGGAAACTGAAAAGTATCGATTGTCTTGTTTCTCACTTCCATCATTACCAACTTCATTTCTATTTCTCATTTGTTCCCTAATTGCCATACAACCAGTTTTACTTGTATATTAATTCTCGTTTCGTCCCCATCATATCTACTTCCCCATCATCTTCCGCATTGGTGTTATTTCCATTTCATCCCTTCATTGTTACATGTCCCCTCATCACCACAGTGCCCCAAGTACTTTAACTTTAGTTTCATTTCCATTTCGACTACTCGTCTCTACTTTGCTTCTCTTCATTATCATACTATCCCTTTCATTCCTTTTTTTTTTTTTTTTTTTTAAATTTCAGCCCCTTATTTCTAAATTAACCCACCTTCATTACCATATAGCCCTTTTCATTTCCACTGTTCAGCTTAAAAAATGAGGAGAAGAAAACGTGGGGAGGCTTTAAAAAAATGCCTATTGTTTTTCTCATTTCCTCCATTTCTGATTTCGTTTCCTTTTTTCCCCCCTATAGTACACACACACACACACACACACACACACACACACACACCAAATGACCATATCGTACCTTTAACGTCCACACTGGCTTCATTTTCATTTCGTTCCCTCATTTCTTCTTTCCCTTTCATAACTATACTGCCTCTTCATTTCCACTTTGATTAGCCGAAGAATGATGGAGAGGAGGAGGCTATGAGGGGCCAAAAAAAAAAAAAAAATGATGGTGTTCCTTCCTCTCATTTGCACCATTATTGACTTCATTTCCGTTTCGGCCTGTCATTTCAACTTTGTCTCCCACATAATCACATTGTAACTTTATTTCTCTGTTGGTTCCACTTCAGTTTCGCCCCCTCATTTCTACTTTGACTTCTTCATTTCCCGTTGGCTTCCACCTTGTCCACAGTGCTCCTTCACTTTGACTGGCTTCATTTCCACTCTGTCTCTTATTTCTTCCCCACCTCCACTCAATTCGTTCATTCATTCTCAAACTGCTATTTTGTGTGTGTGTGTGTGTGTGTGTGTGTGTGTGTTGCCTTTCATTTCCACTTCTCAGTCACTACCTTGTCTCATTTCCACTTTCCCTTAGTTTGACCTTGCCTCATTCTCACGTAGCCTTCATCGTATTCAGTTTCCCCATTCATTTTCACGTTATCACCTTACTCATTTCCACTTGTCATTTACATTCATTTTGTCCTGTTATTTTCCAGTCTCATCATTACCACTTTTCATCTTCATTCTCATTCTCACTACCTCCTCACTTTCACTTTGCGCTTTCATTTTCACTTTGTTCTCTTCATTTCTATATCGCTCCATTCCACCCACTTTCTTCCTTATTTCTGTTGCCCCATCTCTCTCTCTTTCTCTCATTTCCACATTGCACTGTCATTTCCACTTCGTTCCCTCGTGTTGGCTATGCTTCTCTGTTTCACTCTCCTGCGTCATGTTCACCCTTTCCTCCATCATTTCCGTTTACTTTCCTCTCGCCTAGCCACGACCCTTCTCTTACATTCACTCGCTCATTTCACTTTTGCTTCCTCTTATTTTTATTTTATTTCCTTATTTCCACCCTGTTCCCTCATTTCCATTGTGCTTCCTCATTTCCACTTTCTTCATTTCCACTTTCTTCCTTCATTTCCCTTTTACTCCCAATTTTTATTCCCACATTTCCTTTTTACTCCCTCATTTCCATTTTACTCCCTACTTATTACTTCTTCCATCATTTCCACTATCTTCCCTCATTTCCACTTTCTTCCGTCATTGCTACTTTCTTCCCCCATTTCCACTTCCCTCACTCATTTCCACTTCTCTCACTGATTTCCACACTCTTCTCTCATTTCACTTCCTTCTCTCATTTCCATTTTCATCCCTCACTTCCACTTTTCCTCACTCCCACTCTCATCTCTTACATTTCCACTTTCTTCCCTTATTTCTGCTTTCTTCCCTCATTTCCATTGCAATAAATTTTTCTTTATATTGCAAGTTTTTTTTTTACTCATTTCCAGTTTGCTTCACAAATTTTCGTCTCTTCCTCATTTCCACTCAGTTAACTCCATTTTCCGCTCACCTCGTTTTTGCTCCCTCATTGCCTACCATTGGGCTGTTTCGTCCATTTTGTATCCTCATTTCCACTTTGTTCTCCATCTTTTTTCTTTGTCTACTCATTTCTACGTTGTTGTATTATTTCCATTTTTCATATTTTCATTTTATTTTCTCATTTTCCATTTGTTCCCTCATTTCCACTTAGATCCCTCACTCTGCTCACTCATTTCCACTATGTTCTGTCATTTCCATTTTGTTCTCTTTTCTACTGTGTTTTCTCATATCCACTGTGTTCCTATTATACATTTTGTTCTCATTTCCCAGTTGTTACCTCACTCCACATTGCACTACATTTCCTCTGTTTCCTCATTTCCATTTTGCCCCACAACTGTATCTTCCTGATTTTCACCATGTTGTTCTTCCTGTTTTGATTGTTATTGATTTCCACCCTATTTTTTCATTTCCACTTTTTTCTTTTCATTCCTGTTCCTTGTCATTTCTACTCTCCAGTTTCCACTCCTCTCAGTTCCATCACATTGTCATATTGTCTCTTGTTCATTCTGCTCATTTCCACTCCTCTCATCTCCAGTCTTCTTGTTTGCACCCTTCTCTTACTGTTAGTATGCTGCTCATTTCCACTCCTTGTAATCTCAGATCATCTCGTTCCCACTCTCTTCTCATTTCTCTTTCCTTAATTGCTGTGCTCATTTCCACTTTCGTCTCATTTCCTTTTGCTTTCCATTTCCATTTCCTCATTTCCAATCCTATCACTTTCAGTCTTTTCGATTCGTTCTCTTCCACCTCTCCCATTTTCACTTTCCTCATTTCCGCTTCTTTCATTTTCACTATCTCCACATTTCAGCTTCTCGTTTTCTTATCTGTCACGTCCACTCTTCACTTTTCTTCATTTCCACTCTTATTTTCACTCTTCTCTCATTTCACTCCCTCAGTTCCACGCATCTCTTATTTCCATTCTTCATTTCCACATCTGTCATTTCATTAACTTCTTCCAGTTCCCATTTCCTATCATTACCACACATTTTATTCTCATTTCTTATATTTCCCTCCTTCTCTCATTTCCAGTATGCTCATTTTCACTTCATTCTACTCCTCCAACTCCAATAATTTCTCTCTCTCTCTCTCTCTCTCTCTCTCTCTCTCTCTCTCTCTCTCTCACTTCATTTTCATTCTTCACTGTTTCACTTTCCCATTTGTAGTCCTCTAATTTTCATTCCATTCATTTCCATTCTTCCTTCATTTCCACACTGGACTCATATTTCAACGCCACCCATTTCCAGTTTGATTTTCTCTCTCTTCATATCCACTCTTCATTACCAACCTTCCCATTTCCACTCTAATTGTTCCCCCCCCTCAAACTTCATTTCCATCCTCCACATTTCCACTGTTCTTGTTACCAATCCTTTCATTACCACTCCTTCCATTTGCACTTTTTGTTTTTTCATTAATCTTGTTTCCGCTCCGCCTTTATCCACACTTCTCTCATTTTCACTCTTCTGATATCCACCCTCATTTCATTGCTGATGTCATTTCCATTCTCATACTCTTACTCATCGGTCGTACTCCCCTCCGTTCTCATTTCCTCGTTCCTCATGTTTTCATTCCTCTCTCCACATACCTTGGCCTTCTCATCTCTCCTGTTCTATTTTCCACATCCCTTTGGCGCCCTCACTATTTTCATTTCCCTCCATTATTACCCTCCTGTTTTCCTCCACCCAGCATTTTTACCTCCACCCATTTTCCTCCATCCACGGCCTTTCCTTCCGTTCATTTCCCTCCATCCACCACTTTTCCCTCCGTTCATTTCCCTCATCCATGCCTTTACCTCCGTTCATTTCCCTCCACCCAGTATTCTTTCTCTCCATTCATTATTTTCTTCCAATTAAAATTATCCTCCACCTAGCGTCTTTCCTCCATCGAGGTCCCTCCACTGTTCATATCTCTCCACCCATCATTTTTCTTTCCATCTTTCACTCCACCCAATATTTTTTTTTTCATCTCCGCTCATTTCCAACCACCTAGCATTTTTTTTTTAGTCTACTCAACATATATAACACAAATTCCCCCTACCCATCATTTTTTTTTTTTCATCTTTTCCCAACATTTTCTTTCCCTTTGTTTCCCTCCACATAACACTTCTTTCTCTCTCCACATCCCCTCCCACTGAACATTTGTCTCTCCTTCCAGCATTTTTCTCTTCATTCATTTCCCTTCACCTAGCATTTCCTTCTCCCTCCACTTCCCTCTCCTCTCCACTTGCCTCCACACAGTCCCCTCCAAATGCAACAATAACTAGTGGTAATTTTGCTCGTTATTTTGATAGACCTGGTATTGAGCGTTCTCTGCTGTGTGTGTGTGGGGGTGGGTGGGTGGGGAGAGAGTTAAAGGATAAGTCTCTTTAAACTCTGTGTGCTATATGGAAAAAAATATACCGAGCAGTGACATGGTCATCATCATTGCATTATCATCATCATCATCATCATTAATAGTAGTAGTAGCTGTGGTAGTAGTAGCAGTGGTAGTAGTAGTAGTAGTAGTAATAGTAGTACCAGTAGCATCATCATCATCATGCACCTTCGTTCCAACACATGCGGGGATCAAACTTGTCGCAGCCTAACCTTCCCAACAAGTCCTCACTTCATTCACACCAACTTCCCTCCCTCCTATTCACCGCACTCAACCTATCCAATCCTAACCTGGCCTAACCAAACTTAACCTAATCTAACCTAACCTAATCTTACCTTAACCTAACATATCCAGCCTGACCTTACTTTATTCACGTCTCTCCTTTCCATTCACCCCGGACCTCTGTAGTAAAATTTCCAGCCCCAAGTTGCCTAGCGCCTTCACGGGGAAGGTTGGAAGTTGGGTTTTTATTCTTGCTAACTCCAGACGTGTTTATTCATCAGAGAGGAAGCCCACCTCCTGTATGATTAAAAAAAAAAAAGTCTCTCTCTCTCTCTCTCTCTCTCTCTCTCTCTCTCTCACCTTCATTCCTTCACTCCGATGACTAACTTTATTTTTGCTACCAGTGGACAATTTTATTAAAGTTAAGAGAGGCCTTTTCAACTGCAAGGATTAGTGATATGTTTAATCCACAGCTTAATTTAATCCCCTAAGTTGAATAAAGTCGTCTGGAAGCAGCAAGAAAAAAAAACTAAGAAAATACGTATTCGGGTTGATGGATTAAGATTTTTTTTCTTTTGGTCAGCGTCATGGGACCGAAGGGGTTAACTTTTTTTTTTTATCGATATCGCCAGACTATTTATTTTTATTATTATTTTTGTATGTTACTTTTATTGTTATTTTTATTTTATTTTTTAATTTTATTATTTTTTCTCGTATTGTTAATTTTTATTGTTATTTCTTATTGTTATTTTTGATTGTTTTTTTCATTTTTTATTGTTGTTATTCTTACTACACCAGGTTATTTTCTCTGTCGTAGAAGAAAACTCGTAATGAAGGGTCTCCACCGTCTCCACCCACTCCTTCTGTAATTGGCGTGTTTGCTTATTTTCTTCTTTGTTTGTGTTTTCCTTTCGTGACCGCCAGATACTTTAATCTTAGGATGCATCTCTTCAAGTGAAGAAGGATATGACGTCTTGTGTGTGTGTGTTTGTGTGTGTGTGTGTGTTAATGTATATATGTATGTATGTATGTATTTGTGTATGTGTGTGTTTTTCCTATGAACTATACTTTATTCAATCCTCTCCTTAAACTTTTATCATTTCCAGGAAAAAAAAAAAGAGGGGGTTGTAACAGTGTGAAATGCATCCTCTCTTACGCTCCTTCTACCTCAGGTATTTCGTCAGTAAATAAACTAAAGGAGAATTAAAACGGAGGGGTGGGGAACTTAGGAAAGCACTTAGACCTAGCTGTATGATGGTTCATTATTACCTCCGCCAAGGAAGTTACGTTTTCTCCCCTGTCCGTTTGTTTGTTGGTTGGTTTGTGAGCAAGATTACACAGACACTACTGGACGGATTTCCACGACACTTGGTAGAAGAATGGGGCCTTGGCCCAGAATGGACTCCAATAAATTTTGGTTCGGATCCGGATAAAGGTGCGGATCCAGGATATTTTGTTTTCTCTCTTTCTTTTACATTGCGACATATGGCGTTTTCGTAAATTTTTCAGTGAATATTACATGGATCTTCATGAAAAAAATCAGCCATATATATTTAGGATGTTGGTATTTACGAATGTGTACAGTTTGGCGCGGATCCATATAAAATTACGGATCTAGCGAATTTAAATATGCTTTTACAGGGGGTAGTCTTTTTTCCAGCTGCATTTTGGGCTTTGGCGGAGGTATGCGCTCTAATGAGTACAGTTCTAGTTTACTCTGTTATAGCTTTTGTCAGAAGGTTTTAGGAAGCTCAGAACAGACCCTTTGTTGTAAAAAGCTAATCATCATCATTTTCATCATAATCATCATCATCATCATCATCATCATCATCATCATCATCATCATCATCATCATCCACCCCTTCTCTCTCTCTCTCTCTCCATCACCATCATCATCCGTCCTCCCTTACCCTTCTACTCCATCATCATCAGCATCATCCATTTCACTCCGTCCTTCCCCTCTTCCATCTTCCCTCCTCCTTACCATCACTTCTCCCTTTCTCCCTCATTTTTAGTACCTTGTTTACAATGTGTCTGTTTACATAGTGTGCTTTGTTTAGTGTTTACATCTGGTGTTTATATATCGCTTTATTTCCGTGGTTAATAGTTGTTTTGTATCGTTTTGTGTTTAATATATAATTGCCATATTCGTCTTTATCTTTGTAATCTTGTCTCTGTGTCTGTTTGCGTGTGTGAATGTTGCGTGCGCTGGTATTTGCGTGTGTGAGTGTTTGCGTGTGTGAGTATTTGCGTGTTTGCGTTTGCTGATATTTGCGTGTCTGTTCTTTACACATGCGGGTGTTTGCTTGCGAGGGTGTTTGCTTGTGAGGGTGTTTGCGTGCCCATTGTTTGTGAGAGCTAGCATTTCCCTGTCCTTTGTTTACGTGTGTGGGTGCTTGCAGGTGGGGATGTTTGCATGTATGAATGTTTGCAGGTGGGGATGTTTGCGTGTATGAATGTTTGCATGTGTTGTTTTTTACATGTACGTATGATTCGTTGCGTGTTCATCATTTGAGTATGCGTGCAGTTCGTGTCAACATTTTGCGTGTGCGTGTCTGCGTGTCCCGTATTTGCGTGTGTTTGTTTATTATTATCGTGGAAGAGAGGCTCAACACTTTTCTTGTTTACGCGAGTCAAAAAAAAAAAGAAAACAAAGTGGGTCATGTTTGAACTGTTTCAGCTGGAGCACTGATAAGGGGGGGCGAGAGGCGGGGAGGGGGTGAGGGGGTGAGACGGGGGATGGGAAGAGGGGTGAGGGTGAGCGAAGAGTGGTGTGAAGAGGGGGGGGGGGGCAGAAGAGAGAATAGAAGTGGAAATAAAAGGAGGGGATGAGGTGAGAAGGAGGAGAAGGGCGGAGAGGTTGGGGTGGGGGAGGAGGGGAAGAGAGAGGTGGGGATGGGAGAGGAGGGGAAGAGAGGAGAGGAATGGGAGTGACAGACGAGGGCACGAGAGAAGAAGGGAGAAGACGAGAGAGGGGTGAGGAGAAAGAAAGGATGAGAGGGGAGGAGAGAGAGGTAGGGGTGTGAGAAGAAGGGAGGAAATGAAAGGTGGAATGAGGGGAGGAGTAGAGGATATACTGTAAGGGAGACAATGGAGGGATAATGAGAGAAATTCGAAAAGAGGGAAGAAAGTCAAGAGGAGAGGAAGGAGGATAGAAGGAGAGATGGGAAGGAAAGAGTGTGTGAATGAGATGAGGAGCGGTGAGAAAAAGGAAAATAATAATAATAATAATAATAATAATAATAATAATAATAATAATAATAATAATAATAATAATAATTAATAATAAAAGAGAAAGTAGAAAGGACGGGGCTGTGAGTACGGAGAGGTGAGATGAAGAGACAAAAGAACAGAAAGAAAACAAAGGAGAGAAAAGGGTGGGGGAGGTGACAAAGGAGAGGGCTAAACAGAGATAAGCAGATAAGAGAGGAGGGGGGATAAGCAGGGTGGGGAGGAGAGCAAAGGAAGAGACGTGAAAATTAACAGACAGTGAGAAAAGAGGACAGGGAAAGAAGAACAACGGAAAAGATTGTATAAAATGAGTGGAAAAGAAAGGAAAAGAGAAGAGACTGAAGTGGTGACAAAGTAACGAAGAGAGGAGAGACCAAGAGAATAAAGGAGAGTTACATAGATAAACAGACCACACAGACCTATCGGCCCTAGTCAGCTGGTGTCTTGCCTTAACCCATTAAATCCGACGTCCTAGTCAAGTTTTATTTCATTCTTGCTATCTCCAGGCATTTTTTTATCAGTTTTCTTCTTGAGGGGCATTTCGAACTGGGTAACCTTCATGCCTCCTTCATTTACTTCTTCACAGCAACGATAGGTGTCCCCAAGGCTGAATAAAATCGTCTAGAGGTCGCAAAGTTAAATGGAAAAAGCACGTTACTAGATTGAAAAAGTTAATATATGTGATGACTTTTTCTTCCCCCCCTCCTTTCTTTTTACTCTCCAACCACAATAAATGGAACACGAAAGACTTTCTACCCTTTCAGCCTGATGAACAATTTTTTTTACATTATTCTTGCTCTCACCAGACTTATTTATTTATTTATTTATCTATGTTTGCTCAGGAAGAACCCCAATTATTGAAGGTGTTAATAAGTCTATATCTAAACACTCGGATGCGAAAAGTCTCTCCTGAGGTTAATTAATTCGCTGGAGATGGCAGGATTAAATAGAAAAATGCGTCATGGGTGTGAAGTGGCTAGGAACAGGGTGACAGAACCCAGGTGGAACAAGGAAAGATGAACAGACGGAGACGTGAAGAGAAAATAAGAGAAGAGAGGGAGAAGAGAAGGGGAGAGGAAATAAAATGGGCAAATAAAGGAAAGAAGTGACAAAAATAGAGCTAAAGAGAGGAGGGAAGCTAAAGAGAGAATATGACAATAGAGATGAGACGAAGAGACGTAGGGCAACAGAGAGGGAGAAGAGAATTGAAGAGGAGAGGGGTAAAGGTAGAAATAGAAAGGGGACGAAGAGAGAGATAAAGAAGAGAGGACGATAAAATAGAGTCAGAAGAGAAAGGAGACAAGACCAGAGGTAGGACCGAGGAGATGAGAGGACAGAAAGAGTGGGAAGAGAGGAAAGAGAAGAGGAAGTACAGGAGAGCAAGAGAAGAGAGCAGAAGCCAGAGGACGAAAGAAGAGACAGAGAAACGAAAAGGAAATATGGCGAGAAGAGAATATGGGAAAAAAGTGAAAGATGACAAAAGGGAAAAGGAGAGGAGACAAATGGAAAGACAAAGAGAAGATGAGAGGCAAAATGAGGGAAGAGAGAAGAGGGGAGAAGAGAATTTATAGCTACTCATTATCACCCTTCTCCTCCCCTCCCTTTCCCTCCCCACTTTCATTTTTTCCCTTCATCTCCCATCTCCTTCTTTCCTTTCTAACCTTCCTTCTCTCCCCATCCTCCTTCATTCCCTCCCCCCTTTCTTACCCTGTTTCCTCTCGCTTCCCCCTTTCTTACCTCTTCTCACCTGCCTTTCCTTCTTTCATCTTCTCCCTCCCTCCTTCCTCTCTTCTCCCTTCTTCTTCCCTCCCTCGTCGCTCCCTCCCTTTCACCGTCTCCCATCAATCTTAGGGAACAAATTAGATACTCATCATGCTTCCTCCCCCCTCCCCCTCTTTCTCCCTCTCCCTCACACACACACACACACACACACTGCTGGCGCAGTGGTAGCGTTCTCGCTTGCCATCTGGTAGACGGGAGTTCGCGCCTCGCTCAGGGTGCGAAAAGTTTCACTGACGAAGTGGGTGGTTACTGTCCCCCTTGAGCAAGGGGATGGGTGTGTGCGTGTGTGAAGGTCACAGCCTTGCCCATAGATCGGACTATATGAGCTCTCAGCTCCCTTCCGGGAGGGTAA
>JAGKTI010016721.1:0-19167 GCA_018397915.1 Birgus latro
CAAAATTCGTAGCCACTGTGTACGACAAGTTTAATCACATTAGACAAACTGTTTCAAGAGATTAATGTTTCTGGAATCATTATGTAGTTTGTTTTGTGCTGTGTTGCATGCCTTAATTACTGTAACATTACCACATCCATTTACAGTATTGAAGAACCTCACTATAACAGATCCACTGGGGGAAGCCTGATCCGATAAATCCAATGATCCAGTATACTGGATAGTCCACCAACGTAGTGGGATTTCAAGCATACAATGGAAACTTAAATGAGAAAAACTGCATATTCGTGTCATACAAACCTGCGATCATTTGCCGGGCCAAGCTGTCCTGTTGCCGTCCACCATCCTCCATTTAGGGGTCAGGGAGGGGACTGTGGCACGTTTGGGTAGCCAGGGAGATCTTTTTCACGAATATATCAGCGTTAAAGCATGATGGCGTCCCTCTCCGTCCACCAAAAATATGGGGGACCATATGCAGACCCAGGAACCCAGCCTTGGGATCCGCCTCGCAATTTTATCACCCCGTTCTGGAAACATCACACGATATTACACTAATTTACCCAAACCAAAGTATTCCCCACAATGTCCGAAATTATTAGAAGTACTTAGCTTAGCGTTAAAGGGACAAAAAACGGATACGCGTCTAAAAATACAAGCGATACCTACTCGCCAATATGGCGTCGACGGCACCAGCGACAAAGACTGGAAAATATAGGGGACGAGTACAATAATATAACCAATCGCTTAACTATACATAGATAATTATTCGAAAAAATTCTGTCAATCTTTGCAGCTAATTATTTATGCAATATATTAGTTATATAATGAACGGGTAGACTGTAATTAGTGCAAGACTCACCCACTGAAGAGCCAGGAAATGGTGGGGGCGAGCGTGTGCCTTATACGGTCGCCATATTGAAACACAAATACATCTTATCTCCACTATAATTCTTGCTATCTCTGTTAGTGTTGCTTCTGTGTATACATATATATCATAATACAAAAATATATATAGATTAGGATATTTTCTGGCTAGCTGGACGAGCTACATAGGGGTACATTTAGCCATGAGTAGGAGTAAACGACGTCTTACCTTGCTTCATGTATGCAGGCATTGCCTGCATACATAACCGTGTTCGAATTGTGTGAAACAAATTAAAAATTCAACAATCAAAATACCTCTGGCATGATTACAGCATAAGAGAACCATCGTTCATAAACAATTTTATATTTTAAAATACAGTAAAGATATAACATGTTCGAAGATGTATAAGATGCCAGATATATGATATTATGCTGATGAAAGCCGCTGGCTCACCGGTAATAGTCGAACGATTTGGGTTTGTTTATGTCACTTGTCAAACTTTCCCGGGATTATCACCACTGGAGAGAAATGACAGCAGGGGGGAGAAGGTGGGAGTGGGAATGGGGGAAGAGGAGAGGGAAGGAAAAGAAGAAGCAGGAAGGAGAGGGTGGGAAAGGTAAGGAGGGATGAGGAAGGGAGGGGGAGAAGCAGCCGTATTGCTATAGTTCGTTCATCTTAACTTAACCCAGAATTTTGTCGTTTTGTACGTTATGTTACGTTGCAGTGACAAAAAAACAATACGATGCTACGCCCTCTCCACAATCCTTCCTTGTGAAATACGCCATATTCTAGTGTTCATCTATTGTTACAGCTCAGCATTCAAGACAGAGAGATGGCTATTGTGAAAGGAGTGTAGTTCTCATAAAAAAAATATTTTCGTCATTGGCAGCTAAACTCTTACGTCAAGTGTGAGTTAATCTTGCCTCCAGTAGATCAGTGGTAATCTATCGTCTCCGAAGGAGAGCATGGTGCTAGTCATGAAGAGGTGGAATAAAAGAGGAGTAATCTGCCCTCAAAGCCCTTTCTAGCCGCAATATGGGTGCCTCGTACAGCGTCCTGCGTACCTTTTACACCCACGCCATCCGATCCCTTGTGGATTATGGGGCTGTATGTCTCATTGGGATCTCAGAGTCGCTTCATCGTTCCCTGGAAGTGGTACAAAATACTGCCCTACGTGTGATGCTTGGGGCACCACCATGGACGCGTCTTATTAATCTTCGGGCTGAGAGCGGTTTCCCATCTCTGCAACATCGCATTTGGGCACAAACAGCAGCTGTCGCTGCTAAGCTATGCAGGCACCGGCCCCACCTTCCTGTCTCTGTTCTCCTCCGGTGAACACTTGATCAGCCCCCGAATCCACGCCCTGGAGGTGATTGGATTCTCCTTGCCGCCAACGCAGTTCGCAGACTTGATGCCGCTGATGCCGTCAGGGGTGGTCCTGATTTGCCTGACCCTGCCTATGCTCCAGCACCACCCTGGCTTCCTCCTGTGATTAGGTGTGTTGAGCCTACTGTGGCAAACCCAAGGGCCTCTCTTCCTGCTCTTCTTCAACAGGATGGATTGCGTCGTATGGCGGCTCTCTACACTCCTGATGCTGCCGTCTATTATACAGATGGGTCTGTGGGAGCTGATGGGACTGGAGGCGCTGCTTTTATTTGTGACGAGTGGGTTGAGTCCTGGCGTATCACCTCTGGCGCTTCAGCCTACCAAACTGAGTTTGTTGCTATCCTTGGTGCTCTTCGCCATGCCGATCGCTTCCCCCATCGGCGCATCATTATATATACAGACTCCCTCTCTTCTATACATGGCCTGCAGCAGCTCAATTTCACAGACAACAGGTTCCTACTTACCTCCATCCTGGCTGTTGCAACTACCATCGCTAGCCGGGGAGGTGAAATTTATCTACACTGGATTCCTGGACATGTTGGAATTATGGGCAACGAGCTTGCTGATGCTGCTGCTCACCTCGCCTGCACTCTCCCTATCGTCACCTTTCCGTTACGACCTAGCTTATCTCGCATCTTGCGACAAGTAACTGACGCTGTCCACCGTCTTTCCCGGGAAGATCATCAATTCCAGGTATACGAAGGCTCTCGCTCTGCCACCTGGTATGCCATTGCTACAACCTATACACCTGTTGATGTACCCACCGGCACACCCAATCACCTTCTGTCAAGCTTTGCCGGTTGCGTCTGGGATATCCATGTTATAACCAGATGACTGGTGGAAACCCAGAGCCGTGCCCTCATTGCTTCGGCATTTGCAACACCTCTTTTACATTATATTCTTGACTGTTCCGCAACAGATTGTCTTCGGCGTGGCCTTGGTGAGCAGCTTCTCAGGGATGACGACTATCGTTTGGCTGCAGAAACTATTGCTCGGGCACCTGCCTCTGTGATTTTGGGGGTTGTGGCTATCTACCCTTCCCCACGTTAACCTGTAACCCTAAATCTTTGTACAGCTTTTCTCTGGCGGGCTTTTGTTTTTGCCCGTGTCCTCCCAATGGGGAGGCAAATCTAAATCATCATCATCGTCTCCCAAGTTCAAGTAATTCCGTGAACCCACCATTGAAATCTGAAATGTTTTATCGGAAAACACACACACACACATACTCCTTTGCCAGTGGATATTGAAGCGTTTTTTCTCCAAAATCGAATTCATCCTCGGTAACTTCCAGGAAAGCATTGCAACAGCGACATTTTGTGAGTATTTTTACCAGTGCCTGGGAGTTTGATCCGCATTCCTGTAGTTACACCACACACCATCCCTAATCCCGAGTGTGTGACTGGCTAGGAAAATTCCCACATATTTCCCCCAGACTGTGCGACGCAACTGTCGATGTACGTTGCAGGTCCCTGTTTCATTTCCCACATCACACCACACCACAGTCCATTGCAACAGTCTGTCACATTTAACTTTAGTCACAATACACCATCCTGCCACTCTGCCCCATACCTCACTTCCACACCAAACCTCACCATAAACTACTGCCCAGTATTTTATAGGCTATTTCCTTTAGTAAATATCAGTCAAGCCAATATGGGAAAATAATACATTTTCCTTTCTAGACCATTTAGAATTTTGCCATGCCTCGTGATATGTTGCATGATTGTGTTGGTGAGATGGCGCTGTGTATGGAACAGTTTTGTGGACTCGGTTTTGTCTTTATCTTATGATACTGGTTGTCATATGTGCGATTATTTGAGTATTAATAGAAAAAAAAGGGTGAATTTTGCGAGTGATCGCATTAAGAGGAGACCTGGAGGAATCTGATGAATTTTAATTAACTTAAACTTTGCCAAAGAGGATTAAGCTACCAACCCACTACCTAGTATTAGAAAAAATGAAACTTTTTACCTTCCTCAGTGATCCTGACTGTTGTCTCTTCCTCTGCAGGTCTTGTGAAGAAGGCGGGGACTCCAGAGGGCGCGATTCCAGGGGGCACAGACTCCAGGAGAAGGCTGGTTCCAGGGGCGAAGAATTGAGGGTTATCCATCCAGGTTATCACTAGTTGGTTGCTGTTCTGTAACTTCTGAAATAAAATATGAAGAGTAACATTTGTTTATCCATATACCACTATCAGACAAGTAGGAATTCAGACATTTATTGATACTTTAAATATTTGTAAAAAGAAAATAATTTCCATTTAAGCTGGTTACTCAAGCTTTGGGAAAAAATGCGTTGATGTAATCCCTTAAGGACACTGAAGAACTTAAGCTGTAACTGCCGCCAACTAATCTTAAAACTCGGAACTAAACGAGAATCATAACCGAACACTAAGTAAGAAGTACATGTTTAACAATAGATGCTAAACAGAAGGCATTGTCACAACACTACGTTCATTAAGATCTTCAATGTGATGTAGCAAGGTACGAACATTGGGGGGCACGGTGGCTCAGAGGTAGAGCATCAAGCTCGGGACCGGGGGGTCGCGAGTTCGAGCCGCGCCCCGGGCCGCCGTGCCGGGAGGGGTAGCGCTCCCCTGTTACCTAGCGGGGCTATATGATCTCATTGTAAGGTCTAGCTCGGGGATTCTTTATAAAAAAAAAAAAAAAGTACGAACATTGCTCTTTTTACTTTAACTTTGCCTAAAATTGTAACTCCATTGTGAATTCAGAGTTTTGGCAGTAGAGTAACTTCAGAATATTATGCCAGTGCTATGGACATGACGTAGAGCTGGAGTATTTTTTCTACCACTGATGTGAAGGATGTAACAGAACGGAAACATGTGCCAAGTTACAGTGAAAAGTTCTAAGAAAATGTACTTAGGATGTACAGTTGTAACCTTATTCTGCCATACACTTAAGGAAATAGGCCACAAATGGACGTAAAGTTGGTGATAAACTAAACTTCAGAGCAACTTAGCGTCAATCAAGAGTTTACAAGTATGTACCTACCGGAACTATTATAAACTACAAATTTAAAGATTCAAATTATCATAATCCCATTTCGGTTATCATAAATGGAGTGAGTAGAATCTTAGAGAGAGAGAGAGAAAAAAAACTGGGGTGACTATAAGAAGCAGTTTAAACCTAGAAAATTGGCTAGTGGAAGGCAAGCTAATGATGGAGATACAAGAATTGAAAAAAAAAAATCGTCCGAGGAGAGGTTAAGGGAAACCTAATGCATACAGCAACTATTTTATTGCACTGTAAGATTACAAATCACTTTGGGTAACACTGGAAACAAAATACATAAGACTCAGACCCCTTAAGAAGTGTCAAGTATACTTATGCATCCTACTGTAGACTTTGTAATGTTTTGTGTTCATGTATAGTACAGCTTTATGAAGTGTAATAAACTTGAATGATGTACTTAAACCTTTTTCTTCACCTTTAAGCCTATTATTTTTCAACTTTAAGTATTTGGAAGACTTGGTAACATTGCCTATAAGTGCTTTGTTACTTAGTCTATCGTATACATGTACTTTGTCTTTGTAATCTTTGTCAAGTTACGTTTTTGTAATCTTAGTACCCCTCCTAGGTACTGAGATTTCTAAGTCCAACTTTTAATAATCTTTAGTACTCCATCTAGGTACTAAGATTCCAAAGAACTTAGTACCTCTTCTAGATACTAAGATGTCTAAGTTCATAGTATTCCTTCTATGGTACTAAGTTCAGTCTTATCTTAGTACCCCTTGTAGGTGCAAAGATTTCTAAGTTCAGTCTTGTAATCCTAGCACCCTTTGTAGGTATTAAGATTTCTAAGTTAATGTAGTCTTAGTACCACTTGTAGGTACTAAGATTTCTAAGTTCTTTATACTTACTATCCCTTGTGGGTACTAAGAAGTATCTTGGTATCCCTCGCGGGTACTAAGATTTCTAAGTAAGTGATCTTAGTACCCCTTCAAGGTAATAAGATTTCTAAGTTGACTTTAGTACCCCTTCAAGGTACTAAGTTCAGTCTTGTAATCTTAGTACCCTTTGTAGGTACTAAGATTTCTTGTACTAAGATTTCTAAGTAAATGTAATCTTAGTACCCCTTCAAGGTACTAAGATTTCTAAGATGACTCCTAGTACCCCTTCAAGGTGCTAAGTCAATGTGATCTTAGTACCCCTTCAAGGTACTAAGATTTCTAAGTACAGTCTTGTAATCTTAGTACCCTGTCTAGGTACTAAGATTTCTAGGTTAATGTAATCTTATAACCCCTTCAAGGTACTAAGATTTCTCAGTTGACTCCTAGTACCCCTTCAAGGTGCTAAGTCAGTATGATCTTAGTACCCTTTCTAGGTACTAAGATGTCTAAGTACAGGTTTGTAATCTTAGTACCCTGTCTAGGTGCTAAGATGACGGAGTCTTAAGCTATAGGATTTTTTTCAAGTATCCCATCTTACGTGTCCTATTTATTTTTCTATCTTTTCATACTCTCATTAAAGTACCTCACCTTCTCTTTCTCACTGAGACTCAGCTGTCTGAGGCAACTGACAGCAAGTCCTTTTCTGTATCCTCCTACTTTCTCTATTCTCGTTTCAAAGCCAAAGGTGGCTGTTGCGTATACGTACGCAACGATCTATCTTGCTCTCGTGTTCCTGAACTTGATTCTTCTGAATTCTCTGCTCTCTGGCTTCGGCTTTCCTGTCATTCTCTGACTAAATATATCTGTGCTGTTTACTTATCTCCCAATTCTACTGACTATCAAAAATTCTTTGCCTATCTTACTTCTACGATGGAACACATTCTATCCATTTCTCCTTTCTCTGAAATCTCCATTCTAGGAGATTTCAATGTTCATCACCACCTTTGGCTCTCCTCTTCTTTAACTGATCCACCTGGTGAACAAGCCTACATCTTTTCTATCCTTAATGACCTAGAGCAGCTTGTACAGCACCCTACCCGTATCCCTGACCGCCTTGGAGAGAGTTCCAACATACTTGTCCTTTTCCTAACAACTAATCCTTCTGCTTACACTGTTCATCTTTTCTCTCCGTTGGGCTCCTCCGATCACAATCTTATTACCTTAACATGTCCAATCACTCCAGTACGGCCTGTGGACCCTCCAAAGAAACGCCGCCTGTGGCACTTTGGAGCTGCAGATTGGGAGGCCCTCAGGCAGTACTTCTTTGATTTTCCATGGAATGATTATTGCTTCCATGGCCGGGAGCCATCTGAGTGTGCCTTGCGCGTTACGGAGGTTGTTCTCTCAGGCATGGAAGCATACATTCCTTTCTCATATCCTCTGACTACTGCAAGAAAGCCTTGGTTTAATCACGCTTGTTCTAATGCTGTCCGCAACAAGGAGAGGGCCTATAAGAGGTACCGGAGCCAACCCACCCCTGAATCACACCTTTTATATATTTCTGCCCGGAATCGTGCTAAGTCTGTTCTTCGCTCTGCTAAAAACAATTTTATCCGTGCTAA
The DNA here is from genome assembly GCA_018397915.1 of Birgus latro. NCBI lineage: Eukaryota > Metazoa > Arthropoda > Malacostraca > Decapoda > Coenobitidae > Birgus > Birgus latro. The sequence continues at coordinate 7,724 of JAGKTI010016721.1, forward strand.
ATGTTCCCAACTCTCCAACTCGAACTCTTCTCGCTCCTTCTGGCACCTTGCCAAAAACCTTTCTAACAACTTTACCTCATCATCCTTCCCTCCTCTTTTCTACTCTGATGGCTCTGTAGCTATTTCTTCTACTGATAAAGCAGATCTCTTTGCTCAGACTTTCTCCTCCAATTCCACCTTAGACGATTCCGGTGCTATTCCTCCATCACTTCCCCCCTCTGACTTCCTATTGTCTGACATTAAAATTTCTTCAGCTGATGTGTTCTCTGCCATTACTGGCCTCAATACTAAAAAGGCATACGGTCCTGATGGAGTCCCTCCTGTTGTCCTCAAAAACTGCGCTTCTTTGCTTACACCCTGCCTAGGTAAGCTCTTTTGCCTTTGTCTCTCAACTTGTACCTTTCCTTCTTGCTGGAAGTTTGCTCTCATTCAGCCAGTCCCAAAGAAGGGTGACCATTCCCAACCCTCTAACTATCGTCCAATTGCTTTAACATCCTGCGTATCAAAAGTTTTCGAGTCAATTCTTAACAGAAAAATTTTAAAGCACCTTTCCTGTCACAACCTTCTTTCTGATCGTCAGTATGGGTTCCATCAGGGACGCTCCACTGGCGATCTTCTCACTACCTTTCAGACTCTTGGTCATCCTCCCTTTGGGACTTTGGCGAAAGCTTTGTCATTGCACTTGACATCTCAAAGGCTTTCGATCGAGTCTGGCATAAATCTTTAATTTCCAAACTGCCCTCCTACGGTTTCTATCCTTCTATCTGTGCCTTCATCTCTAGCTTCCTTTCTGGTCGTTCTATAGCTGCTGTTGTAGACGGCCATCGTTCCTCTCCTAGACCTATCAACAGTGGTGTTCCTCAGGGTTCTGTCCTATCACCTATCCTCTTCCTTTTATTCATCAATGACCTTCTAAGCTGTACATCTAACCCTATCCACTCATATGCTGATGATTCCACCCTTCACCTTTCCATTCGGTTCCCTCAACGTCCATCTCAGCAGTTACTTCAACAAAACGGGATGAGGCTATGGCACACCTAATGTCTGATTTGGCTCGTATCTCTGATTGGGGTAAAAATAATCTTATTATTTTCAATGCATCAAAAACTGTTTTTACACATATCAACCCGACAAAATCTTCCTCAGGATTACCCGCTAATGTTTAATAATGAACAGTTATGTCCTGCATCATCCTTGAACATGCTTAGGGTTTCATTCTCTTAGGATTTGTCTTGGAAAGAACATATTACATCTCTTGTGAAATCTGCTTCCAAGAGATTAGGTGTGCTAAGCCGATTCCGTACTTTCTTTACCCCTGCACAGTTGTTGACCTTGTACACGGGTTTTATTCGCCCGTGTATGGAGTACAACTCTCATGTGTGGGGAGGCTCTCCACATGCAGCTCTTCTCAATAGGGTGGAGTCAAAGGCTTTTCGTCTCATTAACTCTCCTCCTCTTACTGATTCCCTTCAACCATTGTCTCTTCGCCGCACTGTTGCATCTTTATCTCTCTTCTATCGCTACTTCAATGGTCACTGTTCCTCTGAACTGTCTGCTTGCATCCCTCCACCTCTACGACGGGCACGTAGTACCCGTCTAGCAACAAACTCTCATCCCTTTTCTGTCCAACTCTCTAATGCAAGAGTTAACCATTACTCCCAGTCTTTTATTTATGCAACTGGTCAACTCTGGAACTGTCTTCCTCTGTCTGTATTTCCTACTTCCTATGATCTCCAGTCTTTCAAACGCAGTGTGTCCAGGCATCTCGAATTGAACGGATCTTGAATTTGGCTCTCTTTTGTAATGTTTTTGCTTTTTCTTGGAAGGAACAGTATGCAGGCCCGTGGCCTTTGGTTCCTTCTTCCATGTATAAAAAAAGAAAAAAAAAACATTTCGGCAAATAAAAGGTTTCGTCAACTTGTGTGTTTTATTACAATCACTTCAGTTTTACAAGAGCAAAGTGTTACAATCAAGTGTAATTCAGCCGTTACAAAGTCAAAAGTATAATCGGTATCTTCATATATCACAACGCAGGCGAAGTATATCAAGTATCGCACAGTATTTCAAACTTACGTATACCAAAGTCTTCGAAGTATATGAGAGTCAAGTATTTCAGTTTCAGAGTATACAAGTTATCGCAAAACTATTTCAATTGTCAAGCGAATTATATCACCACGGAACAAAAGCATTTTATATCAAAGTATGACTCAAGTTTACAGTTACGTCGCTAAGTTAAAATTAATGTATCAGAGTTGACGTTGGGTCGAGAGACGTGGGTTGAGCATTGCCCCCCTCACGGTTGGGTTAAGTGTTCAAAGCCCGATAGCGCCAGAATTTAAGCATCTGAGAATGAAATCAAGAGCAGACATCACTTCCCAGTAAATGGAGTCACGAAATATAGTCTTTAAATTAAGCTGGACAAATTTCAGCCCATAACTTTAACCATAACGCTGCCCAGATTTTAATTCATCCATCCATCCATCATCCATGTCGCCCCATGAGGAGCGTGGGAGCCCGGGCCTAGGCAAGTTGGTGCTGACATTTAAGATGAGAGTGACCAGCCTCATTTATCCCTGAGTGAAATAAACCCCAACCACCCCTTGGATATAAACCTACACAGGCTCAATCCGACTGGAGCACCTTAATTACCCACTAAACCACCAGGCGCCATAATTTGGTCATATGGTTACCACCCAGCGTAGAAAATGGTTTCCTGGTGTACAGGAAACCATTTGGCTTGTCACTCAGTGTAGAATCACCCATAGGCAGAAGGAAGAGGAAAAATGAAGGAATGTAAAGCCACCTGTAGGCAGAAGGAAGAGGAAAGAATGAAGAAAAGAAAGACAAGAAGGAAAGAAGAGAGGAAAGGGCAGACACCCAAAGCAGCACTACATCGAGTGAGTGGATGGTGAGCGCCCCCACCTACTTATAACCCACCTTTTAGTTCGTTTGTAGATTATTTCATTGGTGAATGGAAGTGCAATGATTCTAAATACATTCCACAGCACTTATTCATTACTAGCATGTTCTAGTGTTATTCCTGAAACTAATTATTAGCCTATCAGCTCCCAGAGTTCCTGTGCGAGGGATTTTGCTGGAAGGGCATCAAGCGTATCGCCCTTCGCTTGTTGGCTCATAGTCGCGAAGCTCATAGGTCCCTACCCCAGGGTTCCTTTTTTTATTAAATTCTGAAAATGCCCAGTCCGCCCTATTTTCAAGACGATGGGTGCAAATGGGTTAAAGATATGGGTGGAAGTTTTAGGCAAAGTTAAAAGTTAGATGAGCTATACACTAATCTAATTATAACCGTAAACACTGATGTTTCAACAGTTGAATTAAGGACCGTATATCAGACTACAAATTTTGAAGTAAAAGTTTAGCCTTCTTATATTTAATTGCATTTTGATGTGGGATGCGGGTGGACCATATCTAATAACCACAGGAGCTGAGAGACGTTCGTTCGTGCGTTTTAAGCTTTCCTCCACCTATAGTGGAGGCCGGGCCATACATTAGCAAGGTCAGTGGGGGCAAGCTTTGACATGAAGGGGGAGGACAGGCCGTGTGCGCAGGGCGGACGTGCCGCATTGCTCACACACTGTTTCCTCTGCAGGATTTTTGTTGTTTTTAAATTAGGGTGGTGGATGCGCGCTTCGCGCCAATTCAAGGAAGGTGCCGAGTGGGGCGGTGGCAACAATGTTGGCTGCGTTGTTTCGGAGGGTGCTCAGCGGGATTGCTGCAGTGTGGTCTCTAGGGATGTCTGGGTTGGGGTGGGGGGGGGGGAGTTTGCCAGGAGGCGGGATGTGACTGGACAACGGAGAAGGTAGTAGAGCAGTGGGTAAGGGGTGTGGGTTTGGCAGTGCTCGCATTCTGAGGGAGTGGAGTCGCTTGCTGCATCTAATTCATAGAGGCTGGGATATCCCAGTCTGAGGAGGCAGAGGCAGATGAGTAGGCAATTATCTTTTGGCAGAGGCGGTGGGAATGGCATGCATCGTGTGGCCTGAGCGAACCACATTGCAGAAGGGGAGCCGAGTCTTACATGTTGACTGTGATCTCTGCTGCGGTCTGCTACTCAGTGTTTAATTGTTTTCTTGATGCTGGAGAGGCTCGGTGCTATTTCTATATCAATGCTGGGATGCAGTGTTGCTTGTCTTACGGCATCATCTGCCTTTTCATTTACCCTGATGACGACGCGACTGGGGATCCAATGTATGGTGACTGAACCCCCTGCATCCTGTATTCACTGGGTGGTGGCAAGTAGGTCTGTGATGATGATGTTATCAGTAGGAAAAGGCTGTCTAAAGGTATGGATGGCTGCCATAGAGTCAGACTGGATGATGATGGTGGATGAAGAGCTGTGGAGCAGGGGATCCTTTAGAGCAGCTGCAATTGCCATCAGTTCAGTTTGTAGTGTGGAAGCCCCACTGGTTAGACGGAACCCCTGCACTCGTCGTTTACAGACAAAGGCTGCAGCTGCTCGACCATCAGAGACAGAGCCTTTGGTATAGTAAGTGACTTCATCCTCTGGGGTGATGGTATGGATGCGCTGTAGCCCTTCTTGGTGGAGTTGCTGGGTGGGAGTGTGTGATTTAGAAGGTGAATTGATGATGAATGTATTGCACAGGGGGGGGTCCCATCGGGCCTGGGGGCGATAGTGGGAGGGCAAGGGAGTCAGGAGCTTGATTTATGAATGAGGATATCTTAAGGGCATGGATGGTTCTGGCTGGCTGTGCTGTGGAGCCAGCTGCCCGAGAGTATATCAGGGTGAAGGCCTGTTAATGCTTTAATTTGTGATAACTGGGGGAGCAGAGATGCACTGTGGGCGAGTTTGGTGGCAAGGGTAGCTAAATGAGTTTTGATGCGGAGGTCGAGGCTTATGAGGTTACACTCGAGGCGGAGGTTGACAAGCTTTGTCCACCTCGGAGAACCAGACATGATTCTCATGGCTTTGTCCTGTATGACCTCTAGCTTTTGGGACTGTACTGGATCGATGGCTGGGATAACAGGGGCGGAGTAGTCAACGATTGATCTGATGGTTTGCATGTAAAAAAGACGGAGGACTTTAAAAGGTGGCTCCTCCCCCTTTACCCGCTAGAGCTCTGAGTGCTGAGATCCGGGTTTTGATCTTATCTCTCAGGCGTGCGACTTCAGATCTGAAGGAGAGGCGGGCATCAGTGATCACGCCCAGGTATTTCTGAACAATTACATATGCAATTGGGGCTTGCCCAAGGCTCAGTTGATTGATAGGAGGTCTGATGCCAACAGGGAGAGCGTTTGTTTTTGAGACGTAAATTTTAAGGCCGAATTCTTGGCATGCTGAGTATAGTTTAGAGGGCTTTCTGGGCTTGTGAATGATAAGGGTCCTATGGATGGCGAGAGCTAGATTGTCGGCATAACACAGCAGTCTGATCCCGGGTCCTAAGTCAATATGTAGGAGGCACGGCACAAGGGTATGGACTGAGAATACTGCCTTGGGGATTGCCATTTTGGTGTTTGTGGGGGGAGGAAGTGAATCCCTGGAGGCAGACAGCAGCTTCACGATAAATCCTCGACCCAGCAAAGGAGGCGACCCCTCACATCCATGCGTGGCAGGGTTGCAAGGATAGCCTCTGGGCATTCTGGCTCGAAGGCCTTCTCGGGATCTATGAAGACGGCTAGACCTTTGCCTCCTCGAACTTCAGACAAGAAGGAGCTGAGGCATTCTGAGGCACCATTGCCCTTAGTGTAGGCAAAGATGTGGCTGTGTGAGGGGGGAAGTGACCAAGTCAGACAGTGGAGAACCATCCGCTCAACAGTTCTGCCGAGACAACTGAGAAGGGAGATAGGACGGGGGTTGTTAGGGTCGTTTTGTTTACGGATGGGATGTATCACAGCACGCTTCCACTGCGAGGGTACACGGCCGAGGGTCCAGGAGTGGTTGAGGAGGTCAAGGAAGGCCTTCTCAGCCACTGGACCCGCATGTGAAAGCATGCTGTAAGTAATCCCGTCCGAACCTGGAGCAGTGTCGGTACTAGTTTTGTAGGTGTGTGTTAGCTCATGTAGGGTGAAGGGCAGTCTGTCTCAACTGGGGTTTTTCTAGTGTGGATCAGGTGTGCTCTGTGTTGGTGTAGTTCTTCTTGTTTGCGTCTGGTGGAGAGTAGGAGTTGTTGGGGGGAGGTTCTAAGAGCAAAGGCCTCAGCCATGTCCTCAGCTTTTCCACGAGGGTCGGGGTGAGTCAGAGGGCGGGCAGTGGGAGGGCTAGAGACTGCCTTCAGTTTCCTCCAAACAGACCTGAGATTGGCACCACTCCAGCCATTTCAGCTCTTTTATGCTGTTTTTCTCTGCTATAAAGGTGCCTGATAACACTCTGGAAATATCGTAGTGCATCAGGAGTGGGGTTGAAGCGACAGATCTTTTTAGCCTTGTTTAGCTGGTGATTGAATTCATCTCTAGGGCTATAATACCAGTGGTCTTCGTGGTAGTGTTTTGGAGGACTGATGATGGGGTTTGCTGTGTCTGCTGAGGCCTGGAAAGCCTCATTGATTTGGTTGGCGTGGCTATCAAGGTCAGTGGAGGGGTCTAGGGTGAGGAGGTGGTCCAGGGTGTTTGCAAATAAGCCCCAGTTTGCCCATTTCATGTTCCATCATGGAGGGGGCCCGGGGGGGTTTCGGGAGAGGAGTGATTCCTAGGAAGCAAATGATGGCGTGATGATGACGTTAAGGTGGGGTGGATCTCCCACGTGGATCGAGGAGCCAGCCAGCCTACCTCCCTGTAGGTGTGTAGGAGTGGGAGTGTTGGTGTTATTGAGGAGGGATATAGTCGGGGTTAGAACTATGTGGCATCCTGCTGAACTGGCTGAACTGCGGGATCCGAGGCACATATGGTGCCTCGGATCCCGCAGTGAATATTTCCTCTGACTGTGAGGTGGAGAAAATCTCCCCCAGGCGCAGGTCGGCTGTTGACGAACGATAAACTTGAAAATTTTGAGGTTTCCGTTCACCAAGGTAGGTTTTACTCCCTGAATTTCAGCCCTTAATCCTCAGTCTGGGAGGGGGTCGATGGCTATTGCAGGAATGTGATTTTTAACGAGAATGGCACAGCCTTGGGGACTGCCGCGGGCACTGGGAAGAAGGAAGAGGGTGAAACCCCGCAAGGCGGTGCCTCAATTGGCATAGAGGTGGCCTGCAGTCCTAACGGACCCAGGTTCAAATCCCCGCAGGGAACAGTTTAAGTACAGGAAGTATTTGTCCTGGTGCTATCCATGTATACTGATGTGTTCTTTATTACTTAATGTTTCCAAATCATGAATAATAACGTAATACTCGTATGAAATAGATGCAAATATTTCACATAATTATTTTGGCTTTCATGATTATCTATTCTTGCTGGCCTAATGCCCCTTCAGGGTGATGGCCATTTGCAAATTAAGAAAAAATAATAATCGGTCTGCCCACCCTCTGACACTGACAGAACAAAGGCGTGTAATGCAGTTTTAAGCCCATTCAGTCTGACTGTTCATAAATTTTAATCTTCCTGCCACTGTATGATTTTGTTCAGTCCGGGATACTTCTTGCTGAATGGGTAATCATAGTGAGGTAGCAAGAATATTAAAAAGTACATTGTACAGAATAAATTACCTGTGTTAATAAGTTGCTGCAGATTTCTTTGGCCACTTACATGCAGTGCAACGTACATTATGTTTAGGTGATGGTTCAAAGCTTTCCTGTACTATATAAGTAACGTCGTCATCATAGCTCTTCACCGGTACTATAGGAAAGCTTCAAACCACTACTTGAATAAAAGATGATGATTCTCTTGTGTGTAAAATTGGTAGGAAGGAATGGAATACGAATGATTGTATTTTGGGTGGCTTTAGGGATTTAGTAGCACCATTTACCTAGCGTAGAGGGTTAGCAGAAATTGGGCTGTATCGATGCTTTGAAAAATTGATAACACCTTTTCCTTAGTGTGTTTCCTGCATATTGCACTCAGTATCCTCATGTATGTTAATGTTGGTGCATCACTGAAACTGCAGTATATAAATAACACATGGGAAGGTTAAGGGGTTTTATGCAAAATAAAGCTATGAAATTGCTCCCTTATTTGCCTAAAATATGTGTGAAAATGACTGGTATGGAAGTAGAGGAAACTATAGGGAAGTGACACTGTAGTGATTATGATGATGATGATGGTGGTTCTGGTGGTGGTGATTATAATGGTAAGACAGGTATACTGTAGAAGCTGTGGGAATTATGGTAGTGATGCATTGGTGATAATGGTGATGGTAATTATTATAATGGTGATAGTGATGGTGAGAGTGGTTGTTGTAATCATGATAAATAACGATGATGGTGCTGTGTTTCTAGTGTCCTATGCAGCCTTATTTGTCGGAATGTGTGTGTGTGATGAAGAAATTTATTGAAGCTGGGGGAGCTATGGTAGTGACAGTGATGATGACGATGATAAGAGGTATGTTAATAGTGATGACGAAGATGATGAACAGCATTAACACTAAGAAATGAACAGCAATAATATTTCATCACCACCATAATAGAAACGATAAGATTGGCGCGAATGATAAATTCAAATCTTCGTTGTTCATACACTCTCCTTATGAAGTTTAAAGTACTGAAGTTATAAATTAAGAAGCATTCAGTAACAATAGTAATCATATTACAACGCTGCCTAGGGCGACAATGTAAGTTAGCAAATTGTCGTAATTTGTCGCAGTTAACCATCCATTTTACTTGTTTCCTCTGGACCCCCAAGAAATGTACCATGTGACGTCACGAAGGTGCGTGGGGAGGCAAAACGATCAGACCTGTTCTCTCACTAGACCTTGCATTTGACGAGACCCCTCCCACACCTGAACGACACGTGTGAGAAACCCAGGTCCCCAGCAGCTCAAATCAGAGTCTTCCGGTCTTATTGTGCCTTTTACCTGTACAGTGTATTGTGTTGATATTGTGTTAAGTACTGTGTTGAGTCTAAGGTAATATACACGTAGGCTAAGGTTGGTTGACCCAAATTTTTATGCTGTTCCTTTAGTTATATGCACTAGACCCGGTCTCGAAGGCAACCCCAGATCAGTCGCTCGTGTTCAGAGGACAAGAAGTTGACCTTTGAACACGTAGCATAACACTTTTTATGCAATGTATTTACCACTCAACACCTCCGCAATTACCTAAAATTAAAAATAACGATAGCGAATTGAATTTTTTGCAATATTATGTCATATGAAATTTTCCCCTTCAGCACAAACAATCCCTTTCAGCTTTCAAACTTTCATCACCTTCTTACCATCTTATTTCCGCATAAAGCATTATATACATAGTCTTTTGTATGTTACTCATGCGATCAGATGGTGTAGATGCATTGGAAAACATTAGTATCACCTTGCCATAGTTTGAGCATGTAAAGAAAATGTTGAATGAGGCTGACTGGGAGTGTAGCCCTATGTGTGAGGTGGAGGGAGACTGGAGAGACCAAGGATGATATGGGGAAATTGGGTGGAGGTATGTAAGAGAGTGGAAGGAATAATGAAAAACTAGCACCAAGCTATGATATGGCTTTATGGAACCGTAGGAGCAGAGGAAAAATAAGGGTCAGACGAAGCACGGAAATACCAGGGAAGAGGAAGGACAGAAATGCAGAAGACAGTATGGATAGAAAGACTGGAGACAAAAAGGCCCCTTTAAATTGCCATTTACGACAAGAAGGGATACTGCGACAGTATTCTTCTTCCCCCCCCCCCTCCCCAGGGGGATGTGAGAGAGGCGGGTGTGAGTTCAGTTGAGAGAAGGCACCCTGATGGCTGAGGACAGGGGGTCATGGAGGCGATTTGTGTGTAGCCACCAATTAACGGAATGGAATAAAGGTGACAAGCGATACATAATATATGAGATTACTAATATGTAATACAAGGTGATCCATAATAGCTGGAAGATAGGAATGAAACTCCTTGGTTACCAGTCAAATCAACCCTCCAATATGAGCACACTAGACCATCAAACAAATTGAACAGGAGATGTGGATCTTTGTCAGGTTTAAAAACCTTTCGTAATAGTAGTCTAGTAATGGTGGTGGTGGTGTCATAATGCGAACAACCTTCAGACGATAAGGAAGTGGTTGGGGGACGTTTGTATAACCAGGCAGTGGAGCTGCCTGATTATATCGGTGCCACCCACTGCATGAAACCCTTTTTACAGGACCACGACTGCGCAGTCAGTCCCATACACCGTCAGGTATGGTAGTCCAAGCGTCATGACTGACGAGAAAATATCAAAGTATATTGGATACACTTCAGTCACTTGCACAAGCCTTCGGTCACACCCATACACGACCTTGATTGGGACCCATTTTAAGGTGCTCCAACCGGATGTGGCCCAAAAGAGCTGAAATTCAAGGGCCGGTTGCAGTGCGATCTGTTTATTGCTCACATATCACTTAAGGAAGAGTGTCAGAAATAGGTATAGTCTAACGTGGCTTTTACATTACTGTTGCCCTTGCCCTCAAGAACTCTAGAAAAAACATGACTTGAAAATGTGCCTTCAGGGTAAATTAGCAAAAGCTTATTTTTCAGGGCAGATCCTTTTGATGGTACACTGTTTAGCTTTGAATGGAATAATGGTAAAAGGCTATTAGCATCCTCGCACTATTTGGAAGGTATTCTCCTTAATGTGTGGGGACAAACTGATTTAACTGTTGTCGGTTTAGTCCGATTCATATTCATTACTCAGTATCAGTTTTCATGTGAATGCAAATCTGAACATATTTAAAACAAATTTCTTAAGCAGAGATTAATTTTATATGTACTGATATTCATATGGCTGTCCACGTAGGCTAATCGACCTTCAGATGAGTCTGGGTTTGCAACGACTACTACTACTACTACTAGTACTGCAAGCTGAGAAAAACTGACAAATTAACTTCATAGGTAAAACTGTTTATAGGCTATGCCATCCTTCCTTCTTGCCCCTAAGAAGTGCAGCGACCCAGGGCTAGGCTAAACTCAGTACCAACGTTTAAAGTGAGGGTGACCTGCCTTGCTCACTTCAGTGAGACGTTGTGCTAGCAGTAAACCCCAACCAGTCCTTGGATGCAAACCCTTACGGACCCCATCCATTTAGCGTGATTTGACCCACCAGATCACAATGTCGTTTGACTGTAACGTTGCCAGCCAGTGTATTAAATGGTTTCTAGGAACAAGAAACCATTTGTCTTGTCGCTCAGTCAAGTCGTCTCCAGAAGACAGCACAATACCAAATGAGTTGTTGGTAGGCGCTCTTATCTGTAACCCTGTTACAGAATCGTTTTAATTTATTAGGACAGAGAGAGAGAGAGGGAGAGAACGGTGCACGTGGCAACACCGGCACGAACAGATGTACCGTACATACTCCTTGTGACACACACACACACACACACACACACACACACACACGTGCCACCATAATACACACACACAAATA